>BPLR01016595.1:0-166905 GCA_021605095.1 Caerostris extrusa | reverse complement strand
CGAAGACCGATGCAATAAGTAACCTCCGCTCCTCGAATTGTTCTTGGTTTTGTGGGATCAAAAGCCCTCTACAAGACAGATATGAATTTCATAATCTGATTTTTTGAAGTATTGGAAAATACTAAACGAAACATCCAGAACCAATAATTCTTTTATAAATTAGACGCAATATACAAATCAACAACTTTTAAGGGACATATTTGGGAGTTACTTGAAACTAAAACGAAACAGTAAGAAGTATTAAATGTTCTGAAACACTCCGAAGACCGATGCAATAAGTAACCTCCGCTCCTCAATTGTTCTTGGATTTGTGGGATCAGAAAGCCCTCTACAGACAGATATGAATTTCATAATCTGGAATTTTGAAGTATTGGAAAAATGCTAAACAAACATCCGAGAACCAATGAATTCTTTTATAAAATTAGACGCAATATACAAATCAACAACTTTAAGGGACATATTTGGGAGTTACTTGAAACTAAAACGAAACAGTAAGAAGTATTAAAATGTTCTGAAGACTCCGAAGACCGATGCAATAAGTAACCTCCGCTCCTCAATTGTTCTTGGATTTTGTGGGATCAGAAAGCCCTCTACAGACAGATATGAATTTCATAATCTGGAATTTTGAAGCATTGGAAAAATACTAAACGAAACATACGAGGACCAATGAATTCTTTTATAAATTAGACGCAATATACAAATCAACAACTTTAAGGGACATATTTGGGAGTTACTGAAACTAAAACGAAACAGTAAGAAGTATTAAAATGTTCCTGAAGACTCCGAAGACCGATGCAATAAGTAACCTCCGCTCCTCGAATTGTTCTTGGATTTTGTGGGATCAGAAAGCCCTTTACAGACAGATATGAATTTCATAATCTGGAATTTTTGAAAGTATTGGAAAAATACTAAACGAAACATCCGAGAACCAATGAATTCTTTTATAAATTAGACGCAATATACAAATCAACAACTTTAAGTGACATATTTGGGAGTTACTTGAAACTAAAACGAAACAGTAAGAAGTATTAAAATGTTCTGAAGACTCGAAGACCGATGCAACAAGTAACCTCCGCTCCCCGAATTGTTCTTGTTTTTGTGGGATCAGAAAGCCCTCTACATGACAGATATGAATTTCATCGTCTGAATTTTTGAAATTTGGAAAAATACTAAACAAAACATTCGAAACCAATTAATTCTTTATAAATTAGACGCAATATACAAATCAACAACTTTAAGTGACATATTTGGGAGTTACTTGAAACTAAAACGAAACAGTAAGTATTAAAATGTTCTGAAGACTCCGAAGACCGATGCAATAAGTAACCTCCGCTCTTCGAATTGTTCTTGGATTTTTGTGGGATCAGAAAGCCCTCTAACGACAGATATGAATTTCATAATCTGGAATTTTTTGAAGTATTGGAAAAATACTAAACGAAACATCCGAGAACCAATGAATTCTTTTATAAATTAGACGCAATATACAAATCAACAACTTTAAGTGACATATTCGGGAGTTACTTCAAAAAACGAAACAGTTTATTAAAATGTTTTGAACTCGCCGAAGACCGGTGCAACAAGTAACCACAAATCCCCGGGCGAGTCTTGTTTTTGAGAGATCAGAAAGCCCTACGCGATGTCAAAATGAATTCCAATGTCTCGAATTTTTCCGAAGTATTGAAAAAATACTAAACGAAATATCCAAACTGAAACCAAATTAATTCTTGTATAAAATGCACGCAATACACGAACACACCAATTATTGGAAAAATTACCGAAAAAAAAAATCGGAAACCTAAAATGAATTAATTTTTTTACAGAAATCGCATTGCAAACAAACTCACAGTTTAATTAACATGCATTTAGAATTTTCTTCAAATAAAAAAAAAAAAAAAATCAAAAACTCTCTTTTAATCTAATGCAATATGCAACAAACCCTAAAAGTTCTCGAGAACACCAACAAGTACATCATTTTCAATTATGATTTTTTGCTTTTAATCTCGGAACCAGACAGAAAATAAACAAAGGTTTGGTTTGACGCTCTGCGGTCAATTTGTGCACATTTTAGCCTAATTAATACATAAAGAGAAAGAGAACACGCAAAAGAGCAAGCAATGGGCACATGCAACAGAAACAAAAATCCTCCGTCAGGGAAACCCTGCAAATCAATAACACCACTGTTGAAATTCTTTAAAGATAAAATAATTTTCTTATGGATCTGCCCGTAAAAGAAACTAGTTATTAGTCTCTTTCATTAACTTTAAGAACAAGAAAAACAAGCAAAAACCATAGTCTGAATTGCTCATTAAAATAAGACTGGAACCGTTATTTTTCTCCTTAAAAAATAATTTTTTTAAAATTGAGCAATATATTAATTTACAAATTAAGGTAAGGCAGTCCCTTTTTTATTATTCATAAAGAATACTTCTTTTTAATTCTTTTTCTGCAATAATAAATATCGCTTCAACGACAAACTTCTAATAAAAATATATTAATTGTTACGTCAAACAAATGCAAAGTTACAATGACAATTGCACATTAATATTCTAATTGATTATGTGTATGTTTCAAAGTATACAGAAAAATAATAATCTTTTTTTCAAACTCATGGTAAACTTCACATAGTCAATGAAGTGCATTTTGTTTCTGAGAAATTTTCCCGTGTAAGTGAAAAATCCATAATTCTTCTCTATTATGGTAAAATGCTTAAAGAATTATTTTTCTCTTGCTAAAATCGAAATCCCTCAAAAATTATTCGGGAATTGAACAATTTTAGGTACCAAATTATTCTCACTCTTTGAAAAGAAAAAAAAACCACTCAAAGTCTAAGTCAGTAATCATTCTTTGTGCCAAATTAAAAAGCATATGAAACTGTACTAGAATATTCAAAATGGATTAACATTCTGCCATCTGAGAAATTACTTACAATTGGAAAATTACAACAGAGAAAAAAAAATTCGAACTAAAAACCATATAGTTCGTGTTGAGAATCCACACTATACAACAGACAACTGTGGAAAAATGTTATATGATTCCTTTCAGAAATTATTATGGAATTCAGAACAATTTTAGGTACCAAAATATTTTCACTTATTCTGACATAACTATCGTCAAAATGTATATGTATAAAGTAATACATAAATTTTATAATTAATATTGTATAAAATATTTCGCATCATTTATAAGTCATTCAACAGAAAATAATTAGTTTTAGCTGAAGAGTAACTTACGGCAATCAAATAAATCCGATATAAAAATTATCGTATTAGCCAATGCAATTATCCTATTAACCAACATTTGTAAAACTAATAGAAACGAACTATTCCCCATAATTTAAATGCAGCCAAATTTAAATTTATCTAAATGAAAAGCAATGGATGACAATTAGGGATTGCAATACCGGTATACCGGGATACCGAATACCGGTATTTTGAGCCATTTGTACAATTTTGTAATATCGGTATTCACAAGTTTAAATACCGGTTTTCGGTATTTACTAGAAATTTAGAATTCTTATTCCTATCTGTGAATTCTTATTCAGAATTCAGAACCTATCCACATTCAGAAGAATTCGGTACAGTTATCGAAGATTATAATGACACTAATGTTGATAGTGAAAAGGAATTGTCTCTCGAACAAAAATTAGAATTAGCGATAACTAAAAAATTTTAGCAAAACCAAAATACAATACAGAAATCAGCTATATCCAAAATAATCCGACGAGAAATAGATTTATTTTAAGTGAGGCATGTAGAGGTAAATAATTTGAAACAGTATATCGCGCATTGCTAACAATACCACCATCTAGCGTAGATGCTGAAAGAGCGTTTCCGACAGCTGGTAATTTTTGCACAAAATTATGTTCCAAGTTTAATGATAGTACAATTGATGCATTAGGTTTTTAAGATCACATTTCAGAAATTTGTAACAGTACCACAACCTGAATAGTGATATTTACACTTTTTTGTGATTTAAATAAATAAGATTTTCCTTTACTTTTTGTGATATTTACATTCTCTAATAAAACTGGCAAATAAAAAACAAAAAAACACCTGTTTTCTTTCTTTTCTGAAATTTCTACTACCAGTATTAAAACTGGTATCAAGATCTAAAAAATATCGACTACCGGTATTGAACTTTTGGTCCGATATAGCAATCCCTAATGGCAATGACGAAAAATGATTACTAAAGCAGAGAAATTTAAATTTTTCTAAACGAAAAGCAATGGAGGACAATGACGCCAAAATTATTACTAAAGCAGAGAAATTTAAACTTCTCTAAATGAAAAGCAATAGATGACAATGACGTCAAAAGGTTTACTAAAGCAGATAAATTTAAATTTTTCTAAACGAAAAGCAATGGAGGACAATGACGCCAAAATTATTACTAAAGCAGAGAAATTTAAATTTCTCTAAATGAAAAAGCAATGGATGACAATGACGCCAAAAAGGATTACTAAAGCAGAGAAATTTAAATTTCTCTAAGCGAAAAGCAATGGATGACAATAACGCCAAAAATGATTACTAAAGCAGAGAAATTTAAATTTCTCTAAACGAAAGGCAATAGATGACAATGACGCCAAAATGATTACTAAAGCAGATAAATTTAAATTTTTCTAAACGAAAAGCAATGGAGGACAATGACGCCAAAATTATTACTAAAGCAGAGAAATTTAAATTTTTCTAAATGAAAAGCATTGAATGACAATGACGCCAAAATGATTACTAAAGCAGAGAAATTTAAATTTTTCTAAACGAAAGGCAATAGATGACAATGACGCCAAAATGATTACTAAAGCAGAGAAATTTAAATTTCTCTAAACGAAAGGCAATAGATGACAATGACGCCAAAATGATTACTAAAGCAGAGAAATTTAAATTTCTCTAAACGAAAGGCAATAGATGACAATGACGCCAAAATGATTACTAAAGCAGAGAAATTTAAATTTTTCTAAACGAAAAAGCAATGGAGGACAATGACGCCAAAATTATTACTAAAGCAGAGAAATTTAAATTTTTCTAAATGAAAAGCATTGAATGACAATGACGCCAAAATGATTACTAAAGCAGAGAAATTTAATTTTTCTAAACGAGGCAATAGATGACAATGACGCCAAAATGATTACTAAAGCAGAGAAATTTAAATTTCTCTAAACGAAAGGCAATAGATGACAATGACGCCAAAAATGATTACTAAAGCAGAGAAATTTAAATTTCTCTAAACGAAAGGCAATAGATGACAATGACGCCAAAATGATTACTAAAGCAGAGAAATTTAAATTTCTCTAAATGAAAAGCAATGGATGACAATAACGCCAAAATTACTAAAGCAGAGAAATTTAAATTTCTCTACGAAAAGCAATGGATGACAATAACGCCAAATGATTACTAAAGCAGAGAAATTTAAATTTCTCTAAACGAAAGCATAGATGACAATGACGCCAAAATGATTACACGAAAGAAAAAGCTTCTATTAATTATTATGAAAATGCTTCATTTCTTTGAAAAGAAAAAAACCACTCAAAATCGCTTCAACGACAAACTTCTAATAAAAAATATATTAACTGTTACATCAAACAAATGCAAAGTTACAATGACAATTGCACATTAATATTCTAATTGATTATGTGTATGTTTCAAAGTATACAGAAAAATAATAATCTTTTTTTTCAAACTCATATTAAACTTCACATAGTCAATGAAGTGCATTTTGTTTCGGAGAAATTTTCCCGTGTAAGTGAAAAATCCCATAATTCTTCTCTATTATGGTAAAATGCTTAAAGAATTATTTTTCTCTTGCTAAAATCGAAATCCCTCAAAATTATTCGGGAATTGAACAATTTTAGGTACCAAATTATTCTCACTCTTTGAAAAGAAAAACCGCTCAAAGTCTAAGTCAGTAATCATTCTTTGTGCCAAATTAAAAGCATATGAAACTGAACTAGAATATTCAAAATGGATTAACATTCTGCCATCTGAGAAATTACTTACAATTGGAAAATTACAACAGAGAAAAAATTCGAACTAAAAACCATATAGTTCGTGTTGAGAATCCACACTATACAACAGACAACTGTGGAAAATGTTATATGATTCCTTTCAGAAATTATTATGGAATTCAGAACAATTTTAGGTACCAAAATATTTTCACTTATTCTGACATAACTATCGCCAAAAATATGTATAAAGTAATACATAATTTTTATAATTAATATTACATAAAATATTTTACACCATTAATACTGAAACTGTAGCATTGGCTTCCTTCATAACTCTTTCAACAGAAAATAGATTATTTTTGGCTGAAAAGTAACTTTACGGCAATTAAAGAAATCCGATATAAAATAATTAACATGTCAGCCAATGCAATTATCCTATTAACCAACATTTGTAAACTAATAGAAATGAACGATTCCCATAATTTAAATGCAGCGCAATTTAAATTTCTCAAAATGAAGAGCAATGAATGGCATTGTTGCCAAAATCATTCCACGAAAGACAAAAAACTTCTAAACTTAATTATTACGAATATGCTTTATTTAATTGAAAAGGAAAAGAAAAAACACGCAAAGTCTAAGGCAGTACTCATTCTTTGCGGCAAATTAAAAAGTAAATAAAACCGTGTTAGAATATGCAAAATGGAGTAGCATTCCGCCACCTGAGAAGTTAATTAAAATCGAAAAAATACCACAAAAAAGAAAAATTCGAATTAAAACCGGAAAATCCCCGCTATGTTGAGAATCCCCGCTATGTTGAGAATCCCCGCTATTCAACAGACAGCTGTTAAAAAAAAAAATTAAGCAATATGATTCCTTTCAGAAAAGAACGAAACGCGGAAAAATATTGATTCGGAGTGAATTAAACGCAACAAGTCCCGTGAATTTTCCGGAATAAACGGAAAACGGGAACAAAAAACAGTTTCTTCTTGGCTCATCGCAACAATTGAAAATCATTACTCTATCTTATCAACCGAATACTCCTCACTTAAATTGATGCAACTTTGAAAATGACGAATTTATACCGTAGTTTAATCGTTTGTATATTCAAGATATTTTAAATAAATTATTTGAATTGATTATATTAAATTATAACCACTTTAAAACATTTTATAAACGTATAAAAGGAAACATGTATTAACAAGAAATGTAAAAAGGAAAGCTAATGGAAATATGAATTAAAAAAATATATAAATAAAAATAATTTTTTTGAAATTATCAATTTAAATTAATAACAAATTTAATTTATTATTAATTTTTTAATTATTTAATTAGCAAATTAATTTTTAAATTTATTAATTAAATTTTAATTTTGCTTTTCTTTAGTTTTCTTTACTTCTAAAATGAATGGACAAAATTTTTTAAAAACAGATCAAAGTTAATTATCATATGTCAGACATAGTCACTTTTTATATTTTCATGCTTTCAAAATATTTATATTTTTTTTGTTTAGTATGTGTGTGTGTTTTAAAAAATATGAACAAGAATAAAAGGACATATATATGTAACATTCAAACAAAATACTAAACACAATTATACTTCAGAGAGAGAATGTTGACTTCCAGTAGCATCATCATCAGGGATATACACAAAGTTACCAGATGCTTCAGCTTCCAACATAGATTCAACAGGATTATTTTCAGCACTAGACTGTGTAATACCATAAATAAAAATATGAGTTGTTGACAAATGAAAAATTAAAAAATAAAATTTTTAAGTGTAAAAAATAAAATAAAATTTTTATAATCTTTTAGTAAAAAACACTAAAAATCTTGCTTAATCTAATCTTTAAAAAATGCATCAATAATTTTAAATGTATTTGCTTACAAGTACTTTAAAACTGGATGCTGGCTGTCGAATCTGATTCTGTTTCAGATATTGTTCAGCTTTCACTACATTGTTGAAGTTAGGAAACAAATTTTCATATTCTTCGGGATCAGCCAATGCATATGATGCTTTTTCATTAGTTTTCTTCAAATTTTCTTTCCACAGCTTTACAATTCTATAAAAAAGATTTTAGACATTACAATATATATGGCAAAAAATGAAATATACTTTTTAATAGGCAAGTAGAAATAAAATGCACATTTAGTTTTGTTTTTAAAATATTTGTCCATAAAAATTTATGTCTAAATACTATATAAGAAAATATAATTCATAAATGAAATAATTTTTAAATATCTTGATTAAAAATATACAAACCTCTAGATAAGCAAATTATCAGAACTCTATGTAAAAGCATATAAAAAAAAAAAAAACTTTATGTGAGACAAGAATTGCTCCGTATTCAAAAGAAAATAACCCAGGAAAAATTACTGATTCTCAACTTTTTTAGACATAAAATAAATGTTAGATTACCATATTAAATTAACTTACCTCGAAACTTGACTAGGTAAATATGTACGAGCAAAGAAAGCAGCCTCAGGTAATCGTTTGCTTTGGACAAGCATGTTGAGAGCTTTCTCCTTCTAGTATAAAATAAAAATTAGATTTTAGGTAAAAATTAGACATAATTTCTTATAAATTGGAGCTGAACAAAATGTCTTACTTTCAAGCAAGAAATATGACATGAAAGATACATTATTAATTCCTTCTGCTTCTGAACTTTGGGCTAATTTTTCAACCATGCTAGCATTTCCAGATGAGGTAGCAAGTAAAAGAAGACCTCCATAATCTTTAGCATGATGTAAACATTCTTCAGCAAGTTGAAATTCACACTTTGATAGTGCTAGTTCAGACAGTCTCTTCCATTTTTGTTCAGACTATTTGAAAGGAAAAAGTAAAAACATTGATATGGTTTGCAAACAAATTTTCTTCTTATATGCTAACAAGATTAAAAATATTTTAAGTAGTATTCTCATACAAGTAGATTAAATTGCTAGAATATATTAATTAAAACAATAAAAAATGAATTGATTTTATTTTAAAAATAAATTTTTACTACGACATATTTCAATATATGATTTTTTTGTCATACAAAGTTTAATTTCTTAACTTACTGTTCCTCATTTACAAAGAAAATACATTAAAAAATATATATATATATTTTGAATCATTATTATATCTTTATAAAACTTATATATATAATCAACAAATTTGCTTTTTTACAATATAAATTAGTAAATTAATGCATTTTCTTTTATTAATTGCACATAAATGAAAATGATTTTTGTTTTAATATATAATTACTTATCAAATCAATTTGAACACACATAACAATAATTTAAAACTAAATAGATTCTTAAAATGAAGAATATTTCTGAAAGCATAATATGTAAAGCCAGTATACCACAGCTTCTTTTGCAAGTTTGTATGCAACTTTAAGGTCTCCTAGTTGCAAAGCAAGTTCAAACTTATGATCTGGATCAGTAGACACAGCTAAAGCTTGAGATTTGAAACCCTACAAAAAAAAAAAATAAAGACAAAATAAGAAAAAAATATTTATAATATTAAGAGGAAATTATAAAATCAAATATAAGAAGAATAAATTATTAGAATAAAATTTATATAAATTATAATTTTATTAATAATATAAATTATAAAATTATAAATTCTGAAATTGATTTATTATAATCCCTTATAATAAACAGATTTCATAATTTAGCAAAGACTAAGATACAAATTTATAATTTGTAAAAAATTTTTGAGAAGCTTTCATATAAATTTTAGAGTAATTTTGTTTAATTAATAGATAAAATCCACTACTATCAATGATTGGATTTACATAAAAATTGCATATACACTTCATTTTAAAAGTTTGAGTTAGAAAAAAAAAATATTAAAAGCAAAACTAGCATTTTAAGGGAAATTTTTTTTAACAAACATATTATCACATCCTTAATATATTATTTTTTATTATTTGTAGAACTAAAAGAAAAAATAAAGTGCTAATTGAGCATTAATAAAAGACTAGATAAATTATTCCTAATTTAATTTTATTTTTGTTTCTAAATTTTATTAAGAATTTACTCAAGACTTTCCTTAATTTCTGCTAAGCATTTTAATTTAAAAACATCATAAAAAAAAGTAAATCAATTAACAAATGTAACATTCTAAGTCATAAATAAATTTACATCAAAAATTAATTTCAGATGAAATCAAAGTTAAGTCATGGAACACTGTTACATCAGAAATTTTTAATTATTTGTATTTTATTAAGAATTTATAAATTAATGAATAATCTAATAAATTAAAGAAATATTTTAAATACGGCATGTTTTTAAAAGAATGTATTCCATCATAGATCAAAGACGATCAATTGCATGACAGAAATGATAAGGTTTACTTCCCACCAATCTCAAATTTATTCTCAAACAATTTACAACTCTAATGAAAAAGAATTCAGTTGCTAATAGAAAGCAGCAACCAGTTTATAACATACCGCATGCTTTCTTATTGAGTTGGACAGTTAAAACTGTCTTCAGAAAGAAAGAAGAAAATAAATCAATTGGTAAGCATTTCAACGTTTGATTTATATTTTAAGTGCAATATATAATTTACATGCAACACTCTGTATATTTAAATGCAAATGTTTTTTTATAGTTTGTGGCCAACTCAATTTAAAATGCTGGAAGGGAAAAGCTACTCCTGTCTACTTTTCTAGAATGTTAAGAAATTTAAATTTGAAGATAATCTATAAATTAAAATTAGTTATTTGTTTGAAATTACTCAATCCGGCATAGATATATACCAAACTGAAAAGTAAAGGGAATTTGATGCTTTTTGAGTTATAAGAAAAATATGCAAAATATCACATTGATGTTCTTCTTAAAATCATACTTGATAATAATAAGTTAGTGTTTTAAATTTTTATTAAAAAATACAAAAAGAATGAAGATTAAAGAAATCTTAATATTACAAAAGCTTCTTTAAAATTACATACATCGTGATTTGGTAACTAAAACATAATGAAAAAAAAAAGCATTGTTTTTAATTATATTTTTATAAATAAACAGCTTATAACAGCATAAATCAATTATTAAAGTTGTGGATAATAACCTGTTTTTCAAGAAAATGAGCCACTCGTGTACGTTGTTCCCAAGGAACAGATGGCAATACACTTTGCGCAGTTTCGAAATCTCCTCTCATAACAGCAGTTTGATATTCCAACACCGATAGCAATAATGAATAAGAAATGACATTCAATTCCTTATCACCAAGGTACAAATCTATCTTTAGGTATATAGCCAAGGAGGTACATAATTCTAAAAATAGAAAAAACATTTCAATAAAAGATTTATTCTAATTTTTTTATAAAGTTTCTTATATTTTACGACAATTAGTAATCTACAGTTTTCTAGTTTTAGATATGGGCCTACTTTTGAACAACAACATTACTAAAAAAAGCCAAACTATACATAAAAACTCATGAAATTTCAAAAATTAATCCATGCCAATTGTTACAATATATACTAAATTGACAATAAAATAAAATAAACATGGTATATATGTCTGTTTAAACTTAAATCACTACTTCTAGATTCAAAATTGTTTTTTGGCATAACAAAGTATTTAAATAAAATAAATATTTTGAATTTTATTTTCTTAATAAAATTTTAAGATTTATTATTAAAGTTACATCAAATTATTATACTATTTTTTTAAAGTTCTAATTGCTTTTTAGAATTAAAAAATATTTATATTATTGAAAATTTAAATAATCTACATATTTTAATTATTTGATGAATAAACTGCAAACTAAGACTGCTTAACATTAAATAAAACAAACAAATAAAAATTTATTTGCATTTATGACATTGCATCAATTTATTTTTTTACTTTAATCAACACCTTACAAATACTTTCAGAACAAAAAAGTAAAACAAACCTATCCAAGTGTGATATTGTGACGATCTCTCCTCCTACATAATAATTGAGCCTGTTTAGAGAATTTGTATAAATAAAGCAGTCTCCAACCCACAATCCTGTTTTTACGGTTTCAAGATGTGTACCAAGAACCTATACATATTGTGAAAACATAAATTAAGATAATATGAATGTGAAATAACAAAATTTTGCATAAAGCCGTAATTCAGCATTTAATATACATAAAACATTAAAATACTCATAAACATTCTGGATGCAAACCATCATAATAATTACATTTACATATATATATATATACACTAAACAATGCAATGCAAATAAAACTAACATAAAAGTTTTGTTGTTTGTGTGTGTAACCTGGAAGAAAATTCAGTATATATTAATTATTATATGTTACTTTTATATATTAAAAATCAATTTCCAGCTTCATTCCACATATTAAATTATTTTATGATGCTTATGTCAATTTAAGATAATTACATTCTGTTTTCCTTTAATTGCATCTAGTTACAAATACTCAAAGAAATTTTATTTATATTCTTATTCTATAAAAATACAGTTCAGATAGTTTACTAATTAAAGTGATTATAAAATATAGCTTAATTTTTGATTATTGAAAATACTTTACTTTTCAACATTAAAACAAAGATTACTTTAAGATAAGAAGAAATCTTATTAATAGTTTTTTTTTTTTATAATTTATTGGTATTAATTTGCTTTTTTTATTCCCATATTAGAAAATATTAATATTTAGCAAACTATTAATTTATGATAAAGATGTTTTGGAATATTAATATTTAATCAAACGCAACCTTCAAATTATAAATAAATAACCAAATTATGCTTTGAAAAACACTAATTTATTTAAAAATATTTTATTAAAAAAAGTCTGTAGAATTGCTTCAAAAAACAAATGTAAATTTTAAATAAAATGCAAGAAGTAAAAAATTTTAACAAGATAGCAAAACTTGTATTACATCAAAAGATTCTTCAATTCCATCTTCAGAAACTTCTCGGTTGTGTTGCTTAGCTTCTGCAATTGCTTCAGTATTGTATTTAAGAATATAGAAAGAATCTTCTGCTGCAATGCACACAAGCTCACCATTCTCTGACCAATATACCTACATACATTAAAACATATAAATGTTTATGTTTATTACTAATATACAAATGTCCATATAAATCTTTAATATTTATAATAACTGATTACAAAGTTAATGAACTTACATATATTAAAGACAATTTTTTACAGAGAAAGTCTAAATTATTAAAGAAGGTTATTAACCAATAGCAAATTTGTGTGAAATTGATTTTCCCCCAAAAAATATTACACACAAGTAATTATCATAGGTTAAAAATGTTGTTCAAAATTGTATCAATATATGACAGAACCTTTTTTTTATTAATTGGTTAAATTTCAGGAGTTCTTTTTATTAATTTCATTTTAAAGTATGAAAAATAAGTCGATTAAAACATTCACTTGGCAAAATGTTTTCTCATCATCACAATAAACTGCCATTTAATAAAGCACGGAAAACACTTTGCACATTAAGATTAATTCGTTTTTTAGGAATGCTACATCACAAGAGGATTTTTTTAAAATTACAAAACAGTTGTTGCAGTGAAATAGTATTGTAGGAAGATTTATATAGTAGTATGTATAATAGTATAGTAGGATTATACAAGATTTTCCTCAACTTTTGAATTGAGAGTATCATAATTTCCCAACTATAATCAGCAGCATAAAATAACATGCAGACATAATTCTCAGCCTGAAAAATATTAACTACTTTTTTTATAAATATAAAATGTTTGTGAATTATAAGAAGATTTTTGTTGGCATAATATATATAAAAATTGTTTTAAATATAAGATAGTGGAAATAAAAAAATATATTAATTTAAGAAATTTGGCGAAAAATAGGGAGCACTTTTACGATAATTTGCAACATGTAGAAGTTTTATTTTTCTCTCATACAAAGTTTACTTTGTTAGTATTCATGTCTCTCATACAAGTAATTAACTTTTGTTAGTATTTTTAGAGAATGGCTTTATAGAATTGATTTTATGGAACTTTTGAAAAAACCCCACAGATTGCATGCAGCAGCCTATAATATGTATTTCAAAAGTTTGAAATTTTTAAAGTATAATATCTGAATTATAGACAGGAAATTATTATAATTCAAATTGTAAATTTTTAATTTAATAAATTTATACATGCAAAACCTGTAAAAATATTCTAAGTTTAATAATAATTTTAAAAATATAGAAGCAAGTCAGAATTGAAGTAACAAACTTTAAGAAGCACACATGGCTTGTAAAAGTGCAACAAGTAGGTAAACTATCAAACAAATAGAGAAATACAAGTTTTTAATCATGAAAAAAAAAGTCATGATATCTGAAAAGGAAAAAACCATTTTTTCCTCTTTTTTAACTTATGATTTTGGATTTCAGTTCAACTTATGTCGAAAAATACTATAATTAAAAATGAAAATTTTTTTCATTTAAGAAAAATATTTTCTCACATTTTTGCATTACATTTGAATGAACAGTGTACATCCATATACTACTTATAAAAAGTTTGTTCTTACATATTATACTTAAAGTTAGTTACAACATCTAAAAACTGCCCCAGTGGTCTTAAAATAAATTTACCTGGATATTAAATAATGTAGTGTTAGAAACACATTAAACATTAATAATATATTGTAATATATATATATATATATATATATATATATATATATAGGAAAAATGAGATAATTTGCAAAAATAGGCTAAGAGAAATTCTTTCTTATAAGACTTTTCAGCATTTTAGAATTGCATTTACTATTTTTTAATTTAAATTCAGAATTTATTTTCTACTTAAATTTAAAATTCATTTTTTAAATTAAATATTTAAAAAAAAAATAAAAACCCCAAAAGTTTCAGCTTAAAAACAAAAACACATTTATATTATTTAAAGAATGCATATAGCAATAATTCATGTTGTATTTACATTAAAAAATAACTTTAACGATAGAACAAAACAAAAAATTATTAAAAATTAAAATTTCACATACATGCTTTGGTTGAATCTCAATCCTACGAATTAATTCCAATGTTTCCCAATCATAGAATGCCAGACCACTGATAGACTTTACACCCAGCATATGGCCACCAAATATTCCTATAAAATAAGATTTATAAAGGTGAGTTGGACATTGAAATATACAAATTAACTGTATTTATGCATAACTTAATATTTATCAGCCATTAAAATAAATCATTTTTCTTCAATAACATTGGTAAAATTAAACTTCTGTTTGATTACAAATTTAGTAATATAATAGTTTGGCCCAGAGTGTAGTTGTATTTCTAACTCAGCAAATATATAAATCAAATGTGCAAGCATTGATTGTATGCCTTTATTATAAACTTTATTTTACAAATATATAATATAAATTTAAAATTATACTTTATATATTATATTTGAAATACTACATAAAGTACACAAAAACATTCAATTAGTAATTTTCTAAAAGAGATATTAGTTTAGAAAAAAAAAAAAGAATCTTTTCCAATATTAAAATACTTAATATAAAAGCTTAAGCTTTTTTTTAATAAGTAATAATAATAATAATAATAATAAAATTGTATTAAAAGTTTAAAACTGATGTTTAATTAAATTGATAGTAAAACACTGCCATAAAAAGCTTTCATATTAAAAAGTAAATAAATACTTTTAAGCAAGTTAAAAAAATATTAATAAACATACAGAGGGTATTAACACCATTTTGTAAAAATTTGAAGGAATTTATTTATAGAAAAGATAAGAATATTATTTAATATCTAATATGTTTGATAGCTCTTCTGTTGAATTATCATATTACGTCTTGATTTTTGGTAGCAAATATACCTTTTCTATTGCAATCGAATAAATACATCTAAGCCCCATCAATTGAAACTTTTTTTCCTCCACACCTCACCCCTGCACTCAGGGTTATCTAACATCTACATTAAAAGGTAAGGGTGGAACATTAGTGGGCTTCCTGCAGACCACAAAGAGTTCACTGACAGGTTATGGGGTACAATAGTGGTTTCTGGGAGGACTTTTTAAGGGTAACTGCCCTCCACATATGCATTTTATATGAAAAAGAAACATGGAAACCTCCTACCTGGCAGCCTGACTATTGATAGAAGGTTTTACAACCATTTATCACAATCACTATCGAGTCTCCTTGTTTCTAAAAGCAGTGGCTACAACACTGTATCAGCATATTTAAGCCTGGGCCCTCCTATAAGCTAGTTGTGCAAGTTGCCATTATCTGCCAAACAATTTTCATGCATCAATCTGCCCAGTCTTTTACACTGTGAAACATGTTTTTTTTGGCATTAGCCAATGAATATTTTTTTTTTTTTGTTTTAATTAGCTTTAAATCAGAAATTATAATTTTATTTATAGTTCCTATAAAGATTTTCAGAGATTTTACGATAATTTTTTTTTTAGACTTGGATGTTTTTAAAAAATATGAGATGTGACTTTTTAGATATAATAAGGGCAGTATATAAAATATCTGTAGTAGACATGCATTTTTGATCTTTTTCCCAGTCAAACATAAACTTTTACTAATCTTTCTTTTTTATTAATTACATCATTTATTATATCGAGTGGAAATATAAAAACATGCTTTTTATATGTTTTTAAATAATTAAATAAGACTATTTCTCCACGTAAAAGACAAAATGTAGCCTCTGCTTTAAAATATGGCTGGAAAACAAAGAATAATTTTTTAATGATGCAGATGATAATTAAATCTTATTCCGAATTGATGCCATTCAGGTTTTTTTTTTTGTTCTTTTAATCATTTAAATTTAATTCATGGAGAAAGCCAAAAATATAGTTTAAAAAAACTATAGTTTAAAAAAAAGTCTGAACATCCTTTATAGATTTAGGCTAAATTTTCCAAAACTGTTGAAATTATTAACAGAAAAATACCAAATATGAATGTAAGCAACCATTTATTATTCTCAATTATAATAATATTTACCTTCAGCACCATATTCAGGTTTAAAAGATTTCTTTTCTTTAAAGTTTTTGAATATCTTAATAGATGTAGTGCTTTCTCGAACAGCATATTCAGAAGAATCTAAGGCCCAAACAAACTCTTGAGCTGAACCAAAACTTTTGTTTCTCAAAGCCATTGCAGTGTATATGATATATTCACCATCACCGCAAACAACAACAAACCTATAAAACAATTGTTTAATCATAAATTTTAATTTGCATAATTATGAAAGGTTATTCCTGTTTTATATACCCAAAAATTAAATACATTTTACCTGCCATTAGAGTTATGGGATACTGTCTGGGGGTAAATCTCACAACTACCCATATCTTTAACAGCAAGAGGCAATCGTTCTCCATCCTTGATTTCGGCATCAACCATTGCTTTCAAATTTGCTTGTTGAAGTTCAGAATGCTTGGCCCAAATTATTTTACCAGAGCTATCCATTGACATGGCTGGTTCTTCTCGACCAAGCTAAGAAGCAAGTATGACATTTTAGTAAATTTAATTTGAAACTACAAATAAAATATTTTAAATAAATTTGTTGAACTCAGAAATATCTACCTTATTAAAATGCTTCCTTCATCATATCCTATAACTACATTATTAGAACCTTTCAAACATGAAATTGCCCAAACTCTTTCTAAATTGTAGTTCAAAGTGCTTTCTAGACGATATGTATTTGCATGCCAAATGCGAACAGTACCTATAACATTGAAAAATAAATGGATATCCCTTTAAACATAATTATATTATGCAAATAGAATTTAATTTACATTATTTATAAAACATTTAAATATGGATTAGCTAAGATTTTAACATTCTTTTTCTTCAACTACTCAGAAAATATTTTCTCCATTTAAATAAATTTGTAAATTAAAAAAAAAATTTTATCGCAATAAAACAAGTTAAATAAGTACAGTAATCTCTCTTTAATCCAGCATTTGATAGTTCAGCACGTTTTGTAATCCGGCACTGATCAAGCCTTCGCTTTATGTATATTATTTATTGTATGGATTTGGACATTTAGTACTTGGTTGCCAGGTGGCAACACAATACTGCTTTGAATGTTTGCCCAGTGTTTACCAATTGTCAATTTTGGTTTCAGTACAGTGTTTGTATTTTTAGCAGAATGCCTACCATGTTTGTACAATATTACAACTGTGTATATATACAGTATACTGAACAGAAAATGTTCTAGAAATCAGCAGAGATAGGATAAAATGATAATTTTCATAAACTTCTACTGCTAATATAAATTAGTTCATTCATTTCAATCATTAAATTTAACACCTTTTAATTTTGCAATGTATGAATAAGTTATGTATATGAATACTGCACATTCAACCAAATTATTTTGAACTGTAACATAGAAAATATTTATTGGGAAACCTACCAAGAGAAATGTTAGATTTCTGTGTTATATATGTATACAACAATTACACTGATTTTTTATTTGTCTACATAAAAATAAATTTTCTAATTCAATATGCATCACTAAAATAATTAAAAAGCCCATTTTGATTTTTTTTTTTTTTCCTTAAAACTCTATATTAAAAAGATATATTATATTATAAAAGATCTGGTGGGTAAAGAAGATTAATAAAATAAAATAATTTATAAAATTTTTGAAATTCTTTATAAAAGATTGATAAAAACAAATATGGCTTTAAATATGTGAACTTTAACTTAAATATTAACTTTTCTTAAATGCATTTCCGAAAAGAATGGAATTAATAAATTAATGCTAACAAAATTTATTTGATTCAATATTTTATTACAAATAAAGATGATCCACTATCGCCGATTTTAAATAAAAATTTTAATTAACTTTAACAAATTTTGTGAATAAAAAATTTAGTACAGTGAATTAATTAAAATTAAGAAAAAAATATGCGTATTATATATTTCAAATCTATTTTATGGTACCATCACATTCTATCATATCTTTAATTCTGCCATTTTTTTTTTTTTTTTTTTGCAATCTCCTTCACAAAATATTCACTGTAATATGTATATATAAATTCATCATACAAAATCAACTAAATCACACATACACAAAAAGAATAATAAATAAATAAATAATCACTATTAAGAGATACAAATGTTTAATAAGGAAGCTTTAAGTTTTAAATACTCAGACCTATGGTGTTAAAAAAAAAAAAAAAAAAATACGATAAATGTGAGAATTGAATTTAGCGGATTTAAATTTAATGTAACTCTGATTGAAGTACTAATAAACCTTTATCTGTCAAAAGAGTTGAAATTTTAAACAGGCATTAAAATCAGCTGCTAATTCGAACTAATGCTAGAAAAGATGAGAACCAAATTTCATAATGAACAACTTCAATAATGGTTATTTGACAATTTATGATATAGAAAAAATCAAATTCGATTACATTAATGTTCAATGTTTGAATTTAATTTTGAAGTTGCTAGAATGATATATTTTGCCAGATATTTATATTGTCTACACATAAACAATACCATGAAAAGCATTAAATTGAACAGAAATTTTGTATACATACCATCTTCAGAACCTGTCATTATGATAGGCAATTCCGGATGAAATGTAACAGCAGATATATTTTGAGCATGACCTTCTAAAGTTTGTATGCATGTTTTATTCTAAATAAAGCAGAAATATAGTGGGATTATATAATAAAATCATATAATATAAAAATTTGATATAAATAAATATATGTTTAGAAATTTTGAGGTCTTATATTGATTTATGACAATAAAATATATAGCAGAGACGATTCAAATGTTTTTAGTAATTTTTGTTATAAAATAAAAAGTTGATTTTGAGTTCAGTAAAATTTGAATGTTTTTAAAAATTAAAAAGTGAAATATAAAAGTAATTTAATTTTATTAACAAATTGCTATCAACTCATAAAAAATATTTACATGTAATAAAGATTGAATATTAATATATACAAGATAATTATTTTTAGAAGTGTTTTTTTTTAACTAGTAAATCGCCATAATCTATTTATATTCTTTTATGATCTATAGTCTAATAATCCACGATCATAATTTTTGGTAGTAAAAATAAAATGATTTGGATTAATCTGTAGCAAAAAATAACACACAGACAACTCATGCCTTTTCTGAATCAATAAATTTTTGCTTGTTTGTGCAAAGGATAATTCATGAACAACTTGTCTCCCACATCACTCAATCAATTTTAACTTTTGTATCTATGACTGAAATCTTAAACTGGTACCACAACTGTTTTTTTTTTTTTTTTGTAAAGCTTTATTAATATGATTTCTGTTATTTAAATAATGGCTGTAGGACTTTTTATGATGAGAGTAGATTTTAAAAAACCATGGCAAGGAAATTGATATTAAACATTAATGATTTATTGAAGGGGTATAATTATATAGAAGTGCCTAATTTTAAAGTCAAAAGCTTTTCTAATGATGATGATATAAAAATCAGTACACATAAGAAATTCTACAAAAACATGATAAAGTATTTACTGAACATATTTTCATGGAAACACAAACAAGACAATTATCTGAAAGCCTTCATAATTACTTTTAATTTCATTTCAGTTTTTTTTTATTTATTTTATTCACTTTCCTACATCAGTATATAGTTCCATCTTGTTTTTATTCTTAAAAAAATATGTCTACCTTCTCATCATCTGCAATTATGCATTCTTTTTGCTTATCATTATATATTCTTCTCTTAGAACTGTTTATTCTTTTCTCACACAGAACTTTTTATCTATTATTTTAAAAGCTTCAATAGACAATGTGTTCTTTAAACTAATTTTACCAATTCTTCCTGGGTAAAGAAAGGTGGATTATATGCAGCAACCTATAAACTACACCAAGATATTTTAAAACTTTGTAAAGTATAATCTGTGGATTACAGGAAGGAAATTATGGTAGTAGCTTTTTAACTCTCATTCATTCATGAATTTATAAACTTATACAGTTTAATCTTTATTTAAAGTAAGACACATTCCTGAAATATGCATATAGAGAAGAATTTACATAATTTAGCTGGATTAAAATTTTCAGTTTCATAAAATGAAAATTGCATACAATTTACTGTATTATTTCTTGACAAAACAATTTATTATTCATCCAAAATTCTCACAAATTATTTTAAATTATGAATTTTTCTAAATTAATTTTTAGCAATAAAACATTTAGGGCTTTAAGAGAATTTAAAAGCAAAACTGTTTGGAAATATCTTTTAAAATAATGTTTTGCAAACATTTTAAAATATTATAATCAATCAATATATTAGGAATCTTCAATTCAACAAACCTGATAGTCCCATATTTTCACCAGTCTGTCATCAGCTCCAGAAATTAAATATGGCTTATCACCACCATGATAATAATCCACACAATTGACTCCTTTCTCATGACCATCTAAGGTAAAATTAGGTGAAGTAGAGCCTAACTGCCAAACCTAAATAAAATATTTAAGCTATAAATAAAAAGCACAATACAAGCATTCTTCATTTTATTAAACAAAATCTATACTGGTTTCTATAGGAAAAGTTTCATTCAACCAAATGATTTTTAAAATAACATTAAGATTATATCAGACATAGCAACTTTTAAGCTACCCTGTCAGGAGCAGTAATGCAATTTTAAAATACAAAGGCTATTAGACATTTAGTCACATTATTTCTTAAGTTAGGTGTTATTCCTGAAGGTTGTTAGGCCTCTAGTTGTCAATGTTTTGAAAATATACCTTTACACAATTATATCATTAAAATACATACAAAAACACCATAATCACACATAATTATGCAAAAATAGTCATTTAGTAAACATTTATGCATACTAGAAAATAACAAATTTTCATCATAAATTTTAATTAAAAAGAGAAAATAACTATTTAAGAGATATTCATTAATAATTAATAAATTTTAATTTAAGATGCATGAATTTTAATTTAAGATAAATTAACTATTTTCAGAGAACAATGCTAGAAACTTAGTAATTTCTAACTATACTTGGGACAATCAAAGTTGATTGTGTACAATATGCAACAGATTAATAAACACCTTAAGAACCAAAAGCTAATGCTCTGATTTATTGAGAATGAAATCATGTCCCTTGCCCATCACTTCAAAAGATATTAAAGAACCTATTAAGATTGATTTTTTTTCTGCAATTAATGCTTAAAACTGTTAGGAATTTAACAATGAAGAAAAAAAATGTATGCAGTAGCTGGTAATCTGCAAGTTATTGGCAATAAATTTGATATGTAAATCATTTGAAAAAAGAACCTTTACATCTAAAACTGTTCAACAAAAATATACTTACTTTTACAGTTCGATCCAAAGAAGCACTAGCAAAAGTATTATTATCTTTAGGATTTATGACTATTTGCATTACATAATGTGTGTGCCCTTCAAATACTTGGGTACAAGCCCACTGTTTATCCCAATTCCATAATTTGATCATCATATCATCTAGAGAAAAATTAATCAAGAATTTAAAAAATTGAAAAATAATATAATACAAGTAATGTGCACAACATTCTTCCCTCTATACTCAACAAACATTAATCATATAATATATGGTGATTTTTATAAATCATTAAGATTAGTGAATAGTGCCCTTTATTTTCATATTTAATCTAAACAAAATAATGTATAAATTAGAAAGATACTTAATAAAGAAAAATATTTATTACTTAATTTCTTTGGACAATAAAAATATTTTTTAATTTAAGATTTAAGGTAAATTAATATTTGAAACAATATTAGATTTAAGGTGAAGGTCACATACATTTAATTGATCTAAATTAAAGGACATGTTTACTAGAACTAATAACAAAAAGGCTATTCCCTTAGTTTGTAATATATTTTTCTGTTTAATTGAATAGTTCATCATATAAGAAAAACACGTTATTGACATAATTGACAAACTGACAGTTTGGTATCAGAAGTCCCAATAGAAAAGTTTATTAATTTTAGTTTTATACAATGATTATCAATTTACATACAGAACAATTTATAAGTTTTAAATTTAGTTGTTACAATTAAAATTTAGAATACTACATTTTTGAGACTCATATCTTATATAATTCTAAAATGCATAATATTTAATGAAGTTCACCCATTGTAAATTAAAAAGTTTCATTTATTTTATGTAACAAGCATATATTAATAATCTAAAAAACATTAATAAAAATTATATATTCAAAATAAAACAGTAAAAAAAAAGGCAATTTACCAAACATTGTTTATTATTTTAGAAAACAAGTTCATTTAATGAGTATAGCATAAAATTATATATATATACATACCACTTGAAGTCAGTACAAATGGTTGGGTAGGATGCACTGCAATAGATCTAATATAATCCGAATGGGCTTCAACTAATTGAACACGCTCTAAAGTGTTGTAATTAAAAACTCGCAGCTGCATATCATCCTATAAAAAGTCAACAAAGAGAGTTAATTAATAAATAAAATAAGATTAATTTATAAATTTAATAATAATTAAATAGTTAAGTTGCATTTAAATACAATTTTTTGCAAATTAAAAATTAAATTAAATAAATAATTAGAAATAATGTATTTGGAAAAAATAGCTGCTAAAAAGTTAAATACTAAATTATTTCCATAACTTATGATTTATTTTGATCATAAATTAAAGAATGCAATGGAGAATAGCTATATTACGTGTATATTAAGGGTAAGAATACAGTATTATTTTGCATTTTATTTATTTTAAAGTAAAATTGAATTAATTTTCCACTTTATTTAATTGATATTATTATCTAATTTCACACATATTACAAGATTAGCACATTACAAAAAAAAGGGGTAAATTTTTAAAAATTACTCATGTCCTTTAAATTTTTTACATTTGTATAAATTAATATGTAATAGTATATTCTCTTTTTAGTTCATATGCAGTTCAATATATTTTGAAATTAAAATATTTACAGGTTATACAATAGTATCTTTCTTGTTAACTTTTTTTCAGAATATTAATATTAAATAGAAATTTAAAACTCATTAGTATAATCATATAAATGGCTATCAGTATCAACAATTATTAAAAAATATTAATAGCAGAAACATTTTATTTCACATAAAAATAATTTCTTTCCTTTGCTGAAAAAAAGATTTTTCTGTGGTGGAAAATCGTTTTCAAACAAAATAAGTTAAAAAGCCAATACATTTTTATTAAATAACCATAAACTCAATAATTCATCACTAATATTTTGTTTTCAATGCACAAAATACAGTAACCAATCTACAGTAAACAGTAACTAATTTAAAATAAATGCACAGTATACAATAACCAATTTGCTGGGTTTTTTTTTTAACATTTTGCAGCATAGAGTAAAATAGAAATATAAAAGGAGTTTTTCAAATTCAAGTTTAAGCATTTAAAAATATAAAAAAATAAATGCAACAGAAATATCTTTTTAATAACAAAATAAATTTCAAACAAAAATTGGCATTACTTGAATCAAAATATATACAAATAAACTACTTTTTAAAAAGTAATCCTCATTGAAGCAAAAAATATCATACTGTGACAGGTTAACCATGTTATTCTTTGAAGCATATCATCTGATAATTTAATAAACAAACTCAAAGCGCCAAGTCAAGTCAAATTTAAAATATTCAATTTAGAGTTTTTACATTATATTCTGTTCACTGATTTATTGAAAAATTAAATAATTTTCACAAATGAGAAAAATACTTACAGATCCAGTAATAATCCAGTTTTTTCTTGGAATGAATTTCACAGCTCGTACAGGTAAATCACATACTTCAAATGATTTGACAATGACCTTAAAAAAGAATTAAAATGATTTATGAAAATGAAAGTTATGATTATCAAAATGAAACTTATTTAATATAATAATTTATTAATACACACATATTTCATTTTAAAATTCAAGGAGTGGATTACAGAATACATAAAATTATTTTATTTTTAAGACTATTATAACATCAAAGTATTTTTGGCAATATAAATACAGCACATATTTAAAAATACAATAAAACTTGTAATTTACACTTTGATTAATTACATACTTGGGTTTTTCATAGTTCCAGATGTGAACATTTCCATTGTACAAACTAACCAACATCCATGGTTCTGAAGGATGAAGATCCACACATTTAACTCGATCCGACCGAGCAAGTAGCTGACGTTTCACATCAAGTTTCAAAGGCTAAATTAAAATAAAATTGGTTAATTAAATTAAAACACTAAAAATATCAATTTATGAAAAATTCTTAAATAATTGATATTTTAGTATTTTAATTACAGTTAGTTATTACTTAGTATTTTAATTACAATTAGATTGATTACTTAGTATTTTAATTACAATTAGATTGATTACTTAGTATTTTAATTACAATTAGATTGATTACTTAGTATTATAATTACAATTCCCTATAATGATATAAGTATTATTTATATCAGAAAAATAAATAAAGAAGAGATATAAATAACAACTATAAGAAATACATAAATATCTCATAATATGTATTGCATTTAGAGGAATAGACTCATTCCCCTCCTGGATGATAGTTTATTATTTTTTCGATGATCATTTTAGAAATTTACACAACATTGAATTCTAAAAAATAACATTGGTAGATCAATACTAAACCCAACTATTTTATTGAAGTTTATTGCATAGAATCATTATATGCATAATAATTTGAAATTCCATATTCTTCTATAACATACAGAAATCCAATACTAACTGTAAACATCAGCATTGATCAAAAACATCCTTTAATGGAAATATAAAGAAATAACTATTTTCTAATTTTATATTTTTTAAATCTTGCTTTTCACAAGTTACAACTGGAAGGGGGAGGGTACATTTATAACATCTGTGTCCTCAATGAATGAATATTTCAGTATTTTCAGCTAAAGCATTTACATTTTAACACCTAGTATGAAATAAAATGTATATATAAAAATTAATGACTCTTTTTTCTTCTTTGCTCTTTTCAATTTAAATCAAATTATTAATCAGAAAGAAAATAAATAGAAAAGATGTTGCATAACTAAGGTTTTTCTTTCTTAACATTCTGTAAACTGGATAATAAGAATATATGGATCTATGAATTGGATGGCAAGAATCTAACAACAAGCATTAACTTTCCTTTTTTGGATTGAAAAATTATAAAAAATTATGAACTCACGAAAAATTTTTTTGACCAATTTTCATTAAATCAGTAGCTAATAATTAAATCTGATAGTTGAATATTTTGCAAAATTCAAAAATTAACGAGTAACAGATACCATGAATTTTTAATACATTTCAAAATAATGAATTTAATTTTTCAATTGACTTTTTAGCTGTGTAATCTGTAAATCATCACTTAAAAATTAAATTACTAAATTCTAAAGTGAATAATATTAAAATGCAGATATCTTATTTAATAAATATACACTTTTATACTATAAACCAAAAATTATTTTGTATACGTAAAACGTAAGTAAATTAATTTTAATAAAATAAGTTATTTAGTAAAATAAATTGATAACCGTACATAAAAAAAAATTTAATTCATATTACAAAGATGGAACTGATTATTGATTAATAAATTGTTTATGTCACAACATATATTTTTCAAATAGATAAATATATTAAAAAATAAAAGGATTGAACACTTAAAAGCAATTAATACATATTAAAGAATATGATTCCAACACCGGTAATTAGGCAACATTAATTCATAAATACAATTTATTCAAGTAAAAGAAAAAAAAAAATTAAGATTAAACTGCTTTTACACAATGATATTGCAACTGATTAAATACATTTTCAGTTGACAGTTGCGAATTTAATCTAAATTATTTATAAGTATATATGATTCTGCAATAACTACTAAAAACATATATACACGTCACATAAAGAAAAAGTTTTTAAAGATTACCATTTTTAAAATATAATCTTGCACAAATCAGGTGATTTAGATCTTTTATATCAATATATTTTTAAATTAGTCGCAAAATATCGATTTTTCTATTTCCACGACACCTGAACAAAAAACAAAACTGCATTTACGTGGAATCTTCTCTAACGATGTTGTCATTTATGTTTGGATATTTATAATAGAAGTTGTGCTGTAGTCCTCCTTTATGAAAGGATCTCAGATTTATTGTTGATGCATTAGAAGATTATATAGACTATAAGATTACATAGACATTATAAGATTATTTTAGAGATTTCATGTAGATGATTATTGTAGTAAATGAAAACCTTTTTTTTTACGAAAAATACATTAAAATGCGCAATTTTTTTTCAGAACATTCACTAAATTTCACTAGTTATCTGTATCACTTATATATAGCAGTCTCATTTTGTCACCAGATATTTTTTTTTAAATCTCCTTTTGCAATCAATATATGATACGAAACATTTATTTTAAAATAATAATTTCCAATAAATTACTCTACAAAATCGATTG
This sequence comes from Caerostris extrusa, assembly GCA_021605095.1. NCBI lineage: Eukaryota > Metazoa > Arthropoda > Arachnida > Araneae > Araneidae > Caerostris > Caerostris extrusa. The sequence continues at coordinate 139,595 of BPLR01016595.1, read as the reverse complement.
ATGCGACAGCAATCGATTTTAAACATGATTGAAAGTTGAACAGTATCAGTAAGTTTGGCACCAGAAATACTTCGATATTAGTATGATTGCATATTTATATTGGCCGAACTCAAGAAAAATCATTACGCAGTTTGTACAGCTTTGCGGGTGAAATGTGTGTATACGTTTTAATAAACATTAGGCGGTATAATTTCCTATTTTGTCCCTTTTTAGTGTTTTTTTTCTTTTTTTCTACAGTTTTTATTTAGATTTAGTCTTCATTTTAGATAAGTCCCTTAGTAAGTTCTCAAGGTTCCTAATAACACGATTCCCAAAAGCACATCCTAAAGTGCTAAGTGAAAACATTTCATTCAAAGATGTTTTTCCCCTCTAATTCAGCTTTAAAACACTTAGACAGTTGCATTTGATGCTTTAAGGCAATCTTTGCAAGGCATTAATCATTTAGCACTACCCGGAAGGTTCGTGTAGCTTGAAGAAAATCTACGGATGCTTGAAGAAAATCTACGCGGAGTAACAATACCCCCGCAACGCTCTACGATCATGTTAGACCAGGACCTACGGTTTTAAGTGGATTCCAAACCACTACAAATATCCATGGCACCGCCGGGACTCGAACCCGAAACCTCGGGTACCGAGCGCCAGAGCGCTAGCCACTCCGCCACTTAGGCCTTTCATTCAAAGTAACTATTTAAAAATACAACGATTATATGGTTATCACCAAACAAGATAAATTACTCATATCCACCTATCATTTTGACACTGTTCTAGAGTTGGCAAATATTAGCTCTGGTAGGTTATTAGATGAGTTGGCAGCTCTTATGTGCATTAAAATATCAGCATCTCTTTACCGAGGAAAAAATCTCAACGCGATTTCTACTGCACAACATCCCGGACGATATTTACCTGACTGGCCTCGCAAAAGAACTGGAAAAAGAATATCAGACAGTAACAGAAATCCTGCGATTGTCAGGAAAACGAATTAAGTATATTTTATTCACACTGATATTAGTAATTACTTTGGGAACAGTTTTACAATGACACGCCAGTTACTCATTGATTTAAATAAACCCCATCAGTTTCAACATTTTCATCTTTGTACATGCCCTATAAGGTGAAAAACTACGGCTTCATGTGAAATCTTCAGGTCCCAATAGCACAAATTCATGCTCATCTCAAATTTCTAAATTAGTTAATTATTATGAGGAACATAGGGTTACGAACAACTGCATTAAACTCAAAGAATTTTTAAGTTCAATACACTCAATCTCCTTTTTTCACAGAAGATTTGGGACTTTATAATATTCTTTTTCATTGAAACTACAAAATGGCATTCCTTAATCTATCATACATGTTATAAAAGGAAAAATAACTCACTTGTTTAAACAGTGCACAATAGGAGCTCAACAAATGATCAGAGAAATCTGCTAAATACAAACCTCAATTTTTCCAAGACTCCAAAGCTTTCATAGACAATATAATAGTCTCCCTTTTTATTCTCAGATAAGCAATAAACTATCTATTCGTCCCGTTACACCTCCTGTAACTAAATTTAAAGATATATGAAAAAAAATATTAAAAGCATAAAATTGGGTTTCGAGAAATTGCAAGATTCAAACAGCCCAGTGTCAAACTTATCAGTTCTCTCTATCTACAATATGACATAAGAATAAGTTATAGCTTAAAAAAACACGCTTTTAGAGTTAATCAAACTAAAAGTAAAAAATAATTGTTAACATAAGAATAAAATTACTGATGAGAAAATTAATGTCATTGTTCTAAAAGCGTGGGGCGCTCGATATCAATCGTTATAATTTACCACTAGTTTCATTCCGAAATGCAACGTTAGTTTTAAAATACGCACCCCACGCTTTTAGAACAGCGACTAGGGATTGCAATATCGGACCAAAAGCTCAATACCGGTATTCGGTATTTTTCAGATCTTAATACCGGGATACCGGTTTTAATACCGGTAGTAGAAATTTTAGAAAAGAAAGAAAACACAAGTGTTTTTTTTTTTTATTTGCCAGTTTTATTAGAGAATGTAAATATCATAAAAAAATTTGTAATTTATAAATTATAACAGTTTATAAAGAATCACAAAAAAGTAAAAGAACATCTTATTTATTTAAATCACAAAAAGTGTAAATATCACTATTCAGTCTGTGGTACTATTAAAATTTTTTGAAATGTGATCTTAAAAACATAGTGCATCAATTGTACTATCATTAAGCCTGGAAAGTAATTTTGCGCAAAGTTACCAGCTGTCGAAAATGCTCTTTTAGTATCTCGACATGGCAAACCATCTAATGCTGTCATTTTACTTATAATTTCATCCAAATTATCTTTTTTCAAAATAATCTAAAATCCCTGTTGGATTGGGCTTAGAAACTGTGCTTAAAATTGTACCTTCATCGCAATTAGATTCTTTCCTCTTTAACAAATTTGTATCATGTTTTTAAATGTGTATGGAGTCCGCCTGTACTTCCTCCATTCACTTTAATAACTCTTGAACATTTTTTACATTGTGCCACCATATTCTTTTCATCATATAAATAATGAAACTAAACCGAAGTATTATCAACTGATTATGTTCTTTAAAGTTATTTTTATTCATTATTTCGGGGTATTATTTATGAGTATATATATAATAAATCTGAAAAATATTTTCAACTCTAAAGTATGACATGCAAATACAATGTGAATAACAAACTCACCAATTAAAAAAATATCGAAATATTACACATTTTCTTCACAACTACAATCTTGTTTTCACAGATAAGATTTCTTTCACATATAATAATTCTAAATTTCTAGTAAATACCGAAAAAACGGTATTTAAACTTGTGAATATCGGTATTACAAAAATTGTACAAATGGCTCAAAATACCGGTATTCGGTATCACAATCGCTAACAGTGACATTAGTTTTCTCGTCAGTAATTTTATATTAACAATTATTTTTTACTTTTTAGTTCGATTAATTCTAAAGACGTGTTTTTGAACTATAATATTTAAATGAGGTCCCGGTACGGAGGACTGGAACTATAGTTCTCACAATAATTTAATTGTGAGTAAAACAAAGGCTAAATGCGAATATGTCGAGCCAGCCAGGATTCTTAACAGGGAATCTCCTTATCCGCAGTCAGGCCCGTATCCCACTTCCCACGTAGGTTTGAATGTCTTTACTGAATACTTTCATTCTACATGGGTTAAATTGCTCTTCATAAGCTAAAATAAAATCACTAATCCAGGCGATCCTAATCATGATGAGATAATAAACTTATCAAAATATTTTATTGTCGTCGGTCCTTGATAAGTCTACAACGTTTAAATTAAATCTGATCGCTTAAAGTAGGGCAAAATCGAGCCCTAAGAGTCAGTTACAAACAAACATACAGGTGAAACTAATAAAAGCGTATTAATAAGCCAAAGCACTAAATAAGGGAATTATGCTTTCTTTTTTATTTATTAAATGTTCTCTAATTTTTCTAAACTTTTTTTTTTTTTCATATTCAACCCATTTTTAAAGTTTACAAGGGTACGCTCGTCAGTATTTGAGCCAAAAGATCTTTTTACTTCAGTTTTTTTTTTTTTTTTTAAGTTTCAGCAATACAGGAAACATTCCTTAATTACATTTAACTTATTCGGCAAACTAGTTTATTGAACAGACCAACCAGATAATACACGAAGAAGAGGGCTTTTAATTACTGTCGATTCCAGTATACCTTATAGAGTTAGCAATCTTATTAATCTTCCCTACTCTGAAAACAAAATGAAGGCCATCACAATTCCTCCTCGGCATAATACTTTTACCATAACCAATATTTATTAACCTAAAAGTCAATTCATCATCGATTGGTTGTATGCAATTTAGCATCAAATTCCTTCCCCTCAGAGCTGGATTAACACATATTCTCACAGCTATAATGAAACTTTTTCTTCCAGTGAATTACGAGATGCTACACGCACTGTTTCTAATACCTTCCCAGGTAAGGAGGTATTCCAGCTGAATTAATTAAAATTCGCCCTGATCAATATCTTCATCAGCCTTTTCACATTTTTAATAATATTTGACATACAAAATTTCAGATGAATGGCTCACCACACAAATAATCTCAATTCTAAAGCGGTATTCTAAGCACTTCCATAATTTTTTAACGACCAAAGCATTAACTTCTGTCTCAAATAAAAGTTTTGAAAGGATAGTACTTAAGAGAATTATTCACGACAAATTTAATCATTATTATTCTGGCTTTATTCCTTTTAAATAGACAATTTTATCGCAGTGGCTTTAGCATAAAACCAGGGCCTGTTGGCTAGTGCTCGATACCACAGGTTTCGTGTTCGAGTCTCGGCGGTGCCATTAATCTTTGTAGTGGTTCGAATCCACTTTAAACTGCATGTCCTGGCCTGTTTGGCCTTCGTATGCACAAGATGACCGTAGAGCGACAAACCAAGTCAGCATAAATCTGGTTCTGATTAACTGTTATGAAATTGTAGAGACCATTCAAGAATTCTGAACGCGCAGATAGTTACAAATGCATCTATTTCGCCTTTGTTCCGACAAACACTTAATGTATGTTGTATCTCGTAATATGAGTTGTAATAATTATTTTATATCAAATTACATGAATCCATCATTTACATTATTTGCATATTAAGTAGTAATCAAAAAATGATTTGAATTTAAAAGTATCAAATGATGTATAGATTAAAGTAAAAAATTAGTTAGGTAATGTAATGGTTTAAAATGCATACCTGGTATAAATCAGTATCATTAATGAAATATTTCCATTTCTAAGGAAAAATTCTTGATTTTTTTAAAAAATTAAATCTAAAAGGAAAAATTTAGGTTTTTTTTTTTTTATTTATTTATTTTAAGTAGATATATTTATTTGGGACCTGAATGGCCGAGGGGCTAGCACTCGCGCTCGGTACCACAGGTTTCGGGTTGAGTCCCGCCGGTGCCATGGATGTTTGTAGGGGTTCGGAATCCACTTAAAGCCGTAGGTCCCAGTCTAACATGACTGTAGAGTGTTGAGCGTAGGGCTGACACCCCTACCCCGTAAAAAGAAGACATCTCATGTTTCGAAATCTGCCAGTAGACAGACGGCCTTGGCTCACCATGGGGCTGTTGTGCAATCATGATGAGATATATTTATTTTTGATAAAAAGGAAAGATGTTGCATAGCTTAAAACTGCGTATCATGCATAAGAAAATAATAAATAAATAAATTGCGAATAAACCTATTTTTCAATTCGCAGAATTTTGTTTTTGAAATTTTTTTTTATTTTTAGGTATAATAAATGACTGATAAACTGAGAGAAAATAATCAAAAAATTCAGTTCAAGCAATAAATTTGAAATAAAAGATCGTTCTAATTGCATTGTGAAATGAATTACAGATAACTGCAATTTTGTAATTTTTTACTAAAAATACACTGCTAAAAACAATTAAGGGATACTAAGATATTGAGTAAAAGTTGTGAATGAGGAAATGTATATGATGATATATGATATATAGGTGTTGCAATATATGAGAAAAGAAACAATGAATAAGGAAAAATTATATTTTATTGGCAATATTTGTCGATAAACAAAAAATTATACAGCAAACCAAAATGGGATTTCTCGAAACAAACAAGTTTCAATAATGTATGGTTTTCTCTGATCGAAAATAATGTCACAAACCTACGTGGAATCAATGAGGGACTGGAGTATTCTCTCCCAATCCGGTAGAAGAGAGGTTTGAAACTGCTGAATTGTTTCTAGAGACCCTTCTTCCTAGAATGTCCCAATCATGTTCTATTAGATTCATGTCTGGGGAATATGCTGGGCAATCTATTCAAAAGTTCTCTTCGTAGAAAAGAAAATTGTCCATTAGCTGAGCACGATATGGCCTGGCATTGCCCTCCATGAGAAAGAATTCTACCCGATTGCTGCAGCGTAAAGGACCACTACAATTTTGAGCCATTAGGGCTTCATTACTAATAATATGCAAATCGGTGTGGCCACTGAAAGAAATATCGACAAAGATCGATCGACAAATGCCATTACTCCATCTCCGCCAAATTGAACACTTTTCAGCACAAATGCAGGAGTATTCCAAGTTCTCTCCAGGTAAGAATTCGCATATTGTCAGGTTCTACACTAAATTAGATTCGTCCGTGAAGAGATGATGCTCCACTCATTTAAGATGCTCCTGTACCGACTTTCTGTATGCAGCATTGTGATCTTATGCCAACAAAACAATCCATAGGTCTGTGAGCATAACTCACATAGTGGAGTCGGTTTCGAACAATTTGAGTTGAAACTCTGATACCAATAGTCCTCTAAAGATGCTGTTACAAAATAGTGGCGTTCATGGTGCGGTTTCGTCTGGCCATTAGTGTTGAATACCGATTCTGTTATTGCACACGTACGATCACGTTTCGATATTTGGTGAATATTTCCAGTTTTCAAAAACCGATTCCCTATTCTGGAAATGACACTTTAAGAAACTCTTAACGCTTCTGTTACAATGTATTAAGTTTGATCCTCCTCTTTGGCCCCCAGGATATTGATTCAGCTAAGTCAACTTGTTGATAAACAGTTGTCACTGTTACAAAGCATTCAATTCGTGTCATTTGTTTTTAATCTTCTTCTACAGAATTAATGCTGCAAGTCGCTTTTAAGTGCTTAAATCAAATTCATAGTTTTCGTTATATTTGTATATTCCCAATTTTGTAAACGTTACAATTTTCCTTTGTCCAATAGAATTTTATTTTTGTTAAAAAATAAACAGAAAACTGGTTCTCACAATATCCTCTAAATGCAATGAGCAGTGTATATTTAAAAATTTTTCAAGATAATAAATACAGATTGAGAAATCAAGATTACAAAAGTTGAGTGAAATAATTCAGCACTATCTAGAAATTGTAAAAATTAAGAGTACTCGTGTAGTGGCTTAGATGAATTTAGATTGGCGATAGGAAAATACAGCTTGCATGTTGATTCAAATGATAATGGTAACAGACTTATCAATTTTGCTGCTTCTCATGATATGAAAATTGTCAGCACAATGTTTCAGCATAGGGATATTCACAAAATAATCTGGAGATCACCTGATGGATTTCCAAACCAAATCGAGACCTCTCAACAACCAAAGCAAATATAGAGCAGAGGAGCAAATATAGACTCTGATCACGACCTAGTCATCTGCAAATTTAGGGAAAGGATCTCCTGGCAAAGAAGCCAATAAAGATCTACTCTATAAAGTGTAACCGTAACAAACTCGAAGATTCTAAAATTCGTAAAGACTATCTTCAGCAATCAAATGAACTTAAAGAGAAAGTGAATGGTGATGAGATAATTGAAAAGTGGCAAATTGCAAAAAAAGTCTACAATATCGACATTTAAGATAGGTAGAGAGGAAAGATCCAGACCTGCCTGTTTAGATGATGAGTGTAAGAATGCTAATAAATACAAAAAATTGGGAATATAAAAATATGATTAATAAACGATTTACTATATATGTAGTTGATGAATATAAGAGTAGGAGGAGAGAACATATAAAAGTAAAAAGAAAATATACAAAGAAACTTTAAACTTGCAGAGCCTTAGTGGAGTTAGACAGGGAGATGCACTTGTGTGCCTCTTCTTTAATTTGGCTCTAGAAAAGTTATAAGAGATAAGGATATCAATACAAGGAGCACCATATTTAATTAATCAATAAAAATTCTGGCATATAATGATGATGTGGATATAACTGCAAGATTTACAACTGCGTTGAGAAAACTTTTCTGACACTGGAAAGATCAGGGAGGAAAATGAAAGAGTAAATACAGAAAGAACAAAATATATGTACTGTGATAAAAAGAATAGCCTCTCGATATGTTTGAGGCTGGGTCCATTAAATATGAAACTGAAATTGTTTACCTATCTTGGTTTTGAGATCAACAATCAAAATGATATTAATTCTGAAATTAAAAAAAGGATTACTGTAGCTAATGGCCGTTTTTTTTTTTTAATATCTTTGTTGAAATCTCATTTAATAGAGAGAAAGACAAAAATTCTTTTTATATAAAGTACTAATAAAATCAGTGTTCACTTATGTTTCTGAAACACAAACTATGACAATTTTGAAATATATAAAGTCTATAATGATGAGAATATTATTAAATCCGTAAACTAAATAAAATGAAATGGGCAGGATATCTACTGAGAATGAGTGCAGAACGAACAATACTGAGGATTTTTAATATAACTCTTTCTTCCGGAAAATCAAAGGGTAAGTAGACCTAAAAGTGAGGAATGCATAGCATGAAGAAGATAGATGAAGATTTTGTCATACTAAAGACAAAAAATTGGAAATCTATTTCTGGGAGAAAGGTGGTATAAGAGGAACTTCTGAAAAGGTCAAGCAGACAAAGGGTTGTCGAGCTAATGTTGATGATGATGAAAATTAAGCGATTGGCTGGGAAAAAAATATGTATGTTATGAATATATGGGTATCAAAATTAAATCCAAATTCTGTCTCTCAGATAAGCAAATAAAATATGATGGGATGTAAACGAGATAAATGATACGTATTCCAAATTAATTAATAATTAAATCCAAATTCTGTCTCTCAGATAAGCAAATAAAATATGATGGGTTGTAAACGAGATAAATGATATGTATTCCGAATAACAACAGGGATGTCTCTTGACAGAAGTGAAGCACTCAAAAGAAACATCATAGATGTCCCTGAAACATACTATACTAACAGCAATGTAAAGTAATTAATTTAACATTGCATCATAATTATTTAAACATTTCATTAAAATAAACATATACAATTTTTGGAAAAGATTAAAAATAAAGGAACTATTGCTCATTTTTTATTTTTAAAAACAATTAATTTAAATTAAAAAGGAGGGGGATTTCGATAATTAGGTTTCTGTAAATGCTGTTTAAAATATTTATAAATTTGATAGATGGCACTACAAAAAACATTCGAAAAGAACTGATTTTTTTCAGAGTAAGGAGGTGCAAAGGTGCTATCTTGAATCTCTCCCTGAATAAACAAGTTCTATAATAACAAATTTAGTTTGTTTTTTAGCTTGCAATGCAGCCCAGAAAATAATCGATTGAAGGCTTATCAGCGAGACATTCAGATTTGAGAGATCAGCTCTAGATTTTGACTAGCAAAAATTTTTTTAAAAAGCAGAGTTTTTAACAGACGCCTGTTTTTCAACCTTTGCAAAGATATAATTTTCCTTCAGCCAGTAAATTACAGAAATTATTTGAAAAATTAAAGGATATAAACATGCAGAAAAATAATTGTACTATATTTATGTTAAAATTGAAATTTTCTTAAAAGGGAATATAAGAAAATTGAGCAAAAAAAATGGATCTTTAGACAAATTTACAGCTAAATATGATTTCGTACACAAAAAAATAATTTTTCCAAAAATTTAATTTAAAAAAATCATATTATTTGAAGTGAATGAAAGGCAATAATTTTGTTGTTGTTGTTGTTGAAGGTCATAAAAATTATCAGTTGAAATGAATATTATCAGTCATTTATAACTAAATGCTCAAGAATAATTTGCCCAGTTATCAAATAAAGTCGGTTTAAAACTTTTTATTAAAATATTTAAATGACTTTTGAATCCATATTAGAAAAATTTCCAACACTTTCTGAAAAAGCCATAAGCATATTCTGTTATACATATTTAGGCAAAATGACTCAGTCACATATGCAGAATGTTGAAGAAGTTCCAGTTCATAAAATCCGCAAAATTTATCCAAGATTTAAATCATTGTGAAAAATTAAAAAGCACTCTCAGCTCATTAGAACAAATATTTGGCTTTGTCATTAATACATTGTAAAACTATGTGTACCAAAGAATTGTTTGATTAAATTTTCTTTTTATGGTTTATTTTATGGTTTTTCTTTATGATTTATATTTTTTTTTGTTTATGGCAAAGATTTTAAATCCTACTTAAATCTACTTGCAAGTAATCTGTGACATTAGCTGCAAAGAATGCTTCTAATAAAGTTTCAAGAAATTAAAAAAATAAGTCTTTATTTTCTAATACATTTAAAAAAATGTAAAATTCAAAAGTAAATGAATTAAAAACATTGCCAAAATCAGAAAGTAATGATAAAAGCTAATAGATGTGAGCTCCTGTGAAGTCTCTAATGACGTACAAACACCTAACAAAACAAATCAGACAAAAATGATTCTACCAATTCTGAAAATATTTTGGAGTACTATAAGAAAGGTATGGTTTTGATTAAACAAAATTCTACAACTTTTCAAATAAATTATAGTTTAACTGAGGAAAATTGATTTTATTAAATTTTATGTGTTTTTTTGCATTAATTGTACTTAAAAAAAAAGTTTCACTTTTAATCAATTTTAATTGTTTTGCATAATCAAATGACCAAATCTGGCATTTATGCCTTTAACCTAAGTACTTACTTTCAGAAAAACTTCAAAAACTTGTGGCATTCAGTTCACTAGCCATTACATAATTTCTGTACCAATTCTGTTAATCTAGCTTTATATTCTTTTCGTTCGTTTTCATTTTAACGTCATGTTTTCTGATTCTAACCTCTAATTCCTTCCACATACGTCCTAATAAAGTAAGATTGAAATCCTATGTTATGAAATCCAAGTTACTAAAAGAATTTCATGGAGCAATCAATAAATATTTGTTTATTAAAAATTCACTGAAAACAATGATTGAATAAATTTCATTTCAAAATTTTAAAATAGAACAATTTTTTTTTACAAACAGTTTCTATTTATATGATATACACACTGTAATTGTAGAATTCACCTTATATGTTGTGCTATGTTGTACCAGATACAGTTCTTCCTTTACGTTCACATTTGGGACAAGGTGCTTCCCATCTTATAAAACAATCTCTGAAAGAAAAAACAAAAGATCATATTCAAGAATAATTTACTTTTATAGTTTGCACATTGATAAATAGTTAAAAGGGAAGAGATAAAGTGAGTTTCACATTCCAAATGAAAACTACTTGGTATCAATAATAATAAAACAAAATTCAATATATCAACATGGTTCCCATAAAAAAAAGTATGAAATATGAAATAATCATTTAAATTGTTTTAAACAACGATTTTCTATAACATAATATTGCAAATATTACATAATGTAATAAGAATTTTATGTTATATAATAAAGACTAGCATTAAAATATAACCTTGTTTTATTTTTATCCCAATATAATAATAATCACGACTAGCAACAAAACTCAATATCAAACACATGACATAATAAGTTTCTGAATTTTTTTAAAATAAAATAAATTATAACATCTAATTAAAAAAAATTTTTTACTTCCAAAACCAACTTAGATATTTTTGTAGTATTAACTATTAATGATTCCGTTAATTTTAAAATCCTAACCTTGAAAATTAAATTACAGTTCAAGATTCTACTTACTGATGGAAAAGTGATGAACATGTGCGGCACATATCAATTCGGGGTTCAAAAGGAAAAAGTACATCTTCTGATTTACATAATTCACACATGTATCCCTTACCTCGACAACCCTGAAAGACCAAATAATTAATTAAAATTATTGACTTCTGTAGAGATATAATCTAAATTTTCGATTGCCATGATATGAAATCAATCAATTAAATATTTTTCTAATTTATACTTAGATATATTTTATGACAAAGGCAAAGATTGCGTTATTTAAAGATTTCCTGGAATATGAAATTCCCGTACCTCCGGTTACTTAAATAGAATTGATAAAATTTACTTGATGATATTTATTAAGAATTTAAAATCAGAATTTTAATGTTAGTTATTGATGTAATTAGAGTGAGCCAATAGCTCAGGAGAGATATATATTAATATAAACTGGAGTAAAGAGAGTTTAAAATAATTAAAATTTAAATAAATAAATTTAAATTGAGTCCTTTGCACAGTTTGTTGAGAACTTAAGTCAGATACTTAAGCCTCTAAGAAGTAGGTAAATGGGTAAAGAGAGGAGAAAAGAGCAAGAGTCACAGTTTTAACATGATGAAAACAATAGTTGCAATACATAAAAATATATTTGAAATAATTTTGCTAATCAAAATCAAATTATTCTTAAAATATCCATAAAACCTTTTTTCAAAAGAAAAAAAAATATCACATCTAAAATAGATAATTGAACAAGCTTTATTGAATTACTATAAAGGATTATGATAACAATTATACTTTAGCTCTTGATTTTCTCAAAAAACCAATTTTTATGAAAAATATCTTTTGAAACAATTTTTTAGCATACATAATTTATACTAGCATAATATAGTTATTATTCATACATTTAATTTCTAAAATATGAAACATTTAGTACAATTTCAAAACTAAAATAATTTTAGAATCAATCGCATATCCTAATCATTAAGAAATAATTGTAACAATCATATTTGCAAAATTTATAAAAACATCAGAGTTAAAATAAAAAAGTCTCTTCTAAAAAAATTGAAGTTTTTTTTATTTTTATTTTTTTCAGAATGAGTCAAATTATTTTTATTACACTTACTATGACTTTAAGATTTATATCCATTTCACTGATATTATAAAAGATACATCATAAGCTTTATATAGATTTCTCAAGGTGAATTTTACTAAAACTTTAAAACAATATTTCACAGGAGTTGAAAAACATTTTACACCCAAAAACTACAAACTTTGGAATTGTTAAGAAAATATTTAGACTATCATCAAATATTTTCTAGAATCCTACAATAAAATAATTGTGATAAACACTTTGAACAAAATAATCAGAGTTTCTGTAATACAATTAGCAATATTATTTTTTGGCTGAAAACCAATACATTTAAACAATATTGCTCATAAATATATCAAAATAACAGATATACCTGACAATTTTTGGTGATATGTGCTACAAATGATGCATGAATTTTTTCTAAATAACTCAATAAGCAACCTGTTGAGACATCTACAAGATCTTGGAGACTATACATATCAGCACTTTCCACAAAATGCTGTCTATCTTTCAGTTGCAATAAGAGTTTCTCTTCTAAAGCCGAATGACATGACAAAAAGTATCTTTTCATAACTAAAATATCATTTCTTAATTTCTGCAAAAATAAATAAAAATCTACATTAGAGAAAATATATCAAAATCTTCAACTTGACTAATCAAAAACAAATATCAAAATTTTTTTCTTTTTATTAAACACTTTCAGGGAAAAAAAATTAATAAGACTCATTAAAAATATGACTTAATAGTAGAATAGCATAATTTAATAGAAATATAATTGAAATAATATTTTAATTAAATCTAAGTGCTGACTAATTTATTGGGGGAAAAAAAAAGGCCTTATCACTGATTAAATTTTAAGGTATTCATATGTAGCAGTAAGCAAATTAATACATATTATTTTTTATGAGATATGCTGAGCCTGCATATTAATTATTTTAGAATGTTGGAATCATTTAAATTATGGTGATTATCATTAGAAAATGTTTAAAAATTTTCTAATGATAATCACCAAGTATGCATACATGTTTTAATATTTTCTTTTATTTTGACATCTTTCAACAGTTGAAATTCTTTTCATTCCCTTTAGAATTCTTTTCTCAATAATAATAAATATCAATGGGACACTCATCTATATTGACTGGCAAGCAGACTGCAATTTTCAGCTGCTAAATTGATAGATAACATCAAAACATCCAAAAATGCATACATTTAAATTTTCTACTTCAGCAAATGTCTCCAATTCTGTTCTTTAATCCTGTCATAACTAGTACATTATCTACTCTAAGTGCTATATATTCTAATGGAATAATTTTGGTCAAAATTTATATAATTAATAGTCCTATATTACATCCCAAGTTAAAATGAGTACCAAAAGTAAATTATATTCAATTGACAAGTTTGGATTATAAAAGGATACAATTTTTGTATTGGAATTACTCTTTCCATCAGTAGAGATGCAGTAACATATGCATTTCAAAGAAAGCATTATGTTATTCATTTTTTGATAATTACCAAGTTTTTCTTCTGACAGATGAGTATTTCTTAATAAGTTCCTTACCAAAAACCATTTTTTAAACAATGGAGTAACACGGTCTGATGCCTTTAATGACAGATTGTGCTCTAGTAAAAATTGTTGATTGTAATATGCGGCATTCCTCACTTGTTGTTCTCTTGCCTTCACAGAAATATTCAGTATTCATTTGTTTTTCAACACAAAATAGATTGTATTTTTATACCTTTTAGTTCAGTTGGAGTAGTTACCAAAATCCGATTACTGACTCTTTTATAAAAAAAAAAAAAAATTTCTTATTTTTCAGAATTCTGGAGGCTATCAAACTAGAGGTGCCAGTAAGCAAGTATCAAATTTGGAGATCATCAAGATATGATAAATAATTCAACATGACAATCATTGAGAGTTATTTTTATTGAAACCCTATGGGCCCATCAAAATTTGGCAGGAAATAGACGTTTGTACAATTTTTGTGCAGATGTCAGATGGTTGATGTCAAAGTTGGAAGGCTGACCAATTCAAAGTTCACTTAAAAATTTCTTCCTGACTTCCTAATATCTAGTAATTAAGTATAAGCTATGCTGTTAAAATTGCTGCTGAAGCTAGCCAATATTCAAGTCAAATAATCCAGTTTACTACTTAAATAGCATCTTATGAGTCACTTGAGAAATGGAAATCATTCTCTGACATCAAATGACATTTGATGATGATTATATTATTAGAACATAAATTATAGCCGCACCCTGTCTTTTGCGCACTTTGCATATGGAAACTGTGCAAGGCAACTTCAGTTAAAAGACATTTTTAAGATTATATTCAGATTTGGGCCAAGATAAATGAAAATCAAGAGTAATAAAACAAAAAGCAGGCCTGTAAGATAATAATAAAGAATCAGGAGGTAAATTTGCCAACAATAATAACATATTCCATAAAGAAAGGGATGCAAAAGTGTCCAAAAACTTATCACAATGGGCAATATAATCAAAATAAATAGAAAGTAAATAAATAACAATAATGCAGTGAAAAACATAATACACATTTAAAAAAAAAAAAAAATACTACTATTTTTTTTTTGTTATTTTTATATGAGTTCACACACCTTAATATATCCTAAATCAGTGACTAATCCAATGAGCGTTGGATTCAGAGATTCTAAATTTAAGATAGGTTTCCTTGCCATCACTCTCAAAAACTGTAGAGAAGCTCGGCAGACCTAAAATTAAAATATCATTACAAATAATAATTTTTTAAAAAAAAAAAATTTTAACAACTTAATGCAAGTAGCTGTTTTTTAAAAAGTAATTTTTTTTTTTTTCATTACAGAAGCACAGTATTGAAAAAAATGACATAAATTAGCTTATCATTATTGAAATAGCAACGAAAAAGTCGATTGTATTTAAATTTGATATAGAGTAAAACTTAATCACTAATAAAAAATCCTACAAATTTAATATTATTTTGTTTAAATAAGCATTTTAAATGATTATACAGATTAGCTAGCTAACATTTTTGACAAGAAAATATCACTTTTTGTATTTTTCTCAATATTAAATATGCAAAAATTTTAAGTGCTAATATGCCTTAAAAATGCAACAACTACAAAATACTATCACAATATACGAGTATAACATGCACATAAAATTTTACACACTAATACTATTATTCTACTTTTCACAAATTGTTAATTTGATTTTGAAACTTTAGTTTAGAAAAAAATTTCTCAAAAAATATGATGAAAAATAATGTTTCATGTAAAAAATTTCTACAAGATACAAGTTTATTGATATTTACATTTTGATAAATTGAAGTAAAAATTAATTAAGAGACAATATAAAAAAATGAAGATGAAAGCAATAGCAATCATGAAATGAAAGGTGCTAATAAACATTGGCGATTGAAAAGTAGCAATACTCAAACTTTCTCCTTTTATTTGTATTGTCCCTCTTTTCAAAATTTTTCTGTTTTATGAAACAATTAATTTTTCTTGATGTTTTACAATGTCAGATTCATTTCTACTTATCTTTTATACTTGTGTGTGAATTTTGAATTTTCCTGTTCTGAATTTTTTGCGTATAAGGAAGGAGTAATTTTAAAAAAAAAAAAAAATGTTTTGTTTTTGAGAATGCAAATATTTTTAAATATGTAATAAAATGCTATATATATATATATATCATCCTCATTGGCGCAACAGCTTCATGGTGGGCCAAGACCATCTGCCCATTGGCAGATTTCAATACAAAAGATGTTTTCTTTTTTACAGGATAGGATAGTTAGCTGTAAGCGCAACACTGTACAGTCATATTAGGCTGAGACCTATAATTTAAAGTGAATTTCGAACCACTACAAACAAACATGGCATCACTGGGACTCGAACCCAAAACCTGTGGCATCGACCACCACAGCGCTAGTCACTTGACCATCAGCCTCTATGTATATATATAAATTTTTGTTTTGTTTCACTACTTTTTTTATGTACATCTTGGACTTATCAAATATTATTCTGTAATTTTAATTAAATAACATTTTAGATGGCATAAGACAAATAATTGAAGCTAGAATATAAAAATAAATATTAAGACTGAGCTGGAGAAATATTTTATAAGAGAAATGTAAAGCATTTGCTTAGAATACATGTAATATTCTTAATCATATTGCTTCAATTACTGGTTTTGTGTAAGTTTTCAATGGGGAAAAAAAAAAAAAACCTTTTGTGGTGTGAAGTCCCAATTTTGAATGACTCTAGCTGGAATGATGCTGACACTGTTCCAATGACAATGGGAGCAATAATATAACCCACTGTAGTCACATAGCCTGGGAAGACAAATGTCATTTTCTACAATAGAAGGAAAGAATATAATTATATCATTTTGTAAATATTAATGTTTAGGAATAGTATATAATTCAAATTTTCTTTAATTTTAATATTTCATATTAGTAACTCATATCAATTAAAATAAAATACTTAAATTATTTACAAAAAAAATAAGCATATCTGAAAATTTAAAAATATTTAATAGTATGTTATTCTATTTATTACATTAAAAATTTTACATTTCATAAAATATTAACTTGACTTGAATTTTTGTCAACAATCAAGTATTTGTATACAATTGCATTAATGATGAAATTCTAATTTATGAACTACCTGCCTTGTTTAAAGTAAAATATTTTACAATATATTGCCCACAGATTACTTCTGTAAAATAATTCTTTCTATACAGATTACTTTAATGTTACAGCCACAATTAAATAAAATACACTCTTTTCAACTATCATCAAATAAAATACTGCTGTTTGAGATGCAGAATTTTAAAAGAACTGTTTATAGCTAAGCAATTATGGTAAATCATAATTGTAATGCTGAGAAAGAATATTAAACCTTTTATTAAAATCAATTCAAATGAGCGCAAAAACTTACCAATACCAATCAACAGTTATTAAATAGTTTCATTAATTAATTTAATATATTAGAGAAAACAAGATCATGTAGGAGACATTATATTCACAATATAGATAAAAGTATTTTGTGCTTAAAGGATGAAAAGAGCATACAAACACAAAAATAAATACAATGCATACAGTATAGGATCAAACAAAAAAAGTCTTTATTAAAAGTGCAACACTGGTACCAATGCTTGTCTATCTAAAAGGGAGAAATACAAACAGATGTCCCTTAACGATATAACCTTTTTTTAATTGTAACATTGTTTGGTATTTTATCACCACATCTTTTTTAGTTATTGCTATTCTTAATTTTGAAAAATATGATCGTGTCAAAACTATATCTTTCCGAAGAAGCCCTCTCATGACCTATGGGATTTAAATCTGGGAAGTATACTGGCCAATTCATTCTACTGATATCTTCATCTTCTAGGAGCTCTTCAATAGCACAAGTTAGATGTTGGGCATTGTCATCCATAAAATTAAAGTCTGCACTTTAGAAAGAACATATGTAGAGGAAACTTATCTGTTGATAATGGCGATCTCTGGCAGAAGTACATTCATGAAAAATTTGGAGCTCGGCCCAACTGTTTATCATGATGCTCTCTTAGATCACTACCATAACGCTTATTTTCCCTAATGTTTGTGGGATAAAAACATGCTTTTAATTCTCTTCATATCAACTAGTATTTAGAATCCTTTGTAACTGTGAAACAATGCTTATCTTTATAGAGGGCATGATTATGTTGATGAGATATTCAGTCTTTAAGCTTCTTACATCAGTCAAAACCATACTGCCAAAGAGGAATTATCAACAGCCAATATATATTATATTGATTGAAACTATCAATATTTGAACAAGCAATTGTATTTTTAAAATGGCTAGCAAATAGGCCACATTTATGAAAGCATCTGGACACAGTAAAAAGGGACATTTGTTGTCTAATCACGAAAGCAGCTGTCAGAAGAAAAGTAGAATATTACCATAGATATATATTAAAATATTACCAAGAAGTTGCTTGGTTAATATTTTTTTTTATGACTAGTATTAATCTCAATAGACATACTCTCAGAACAATATATCAGTTACACATTGCTACATGTTTTACTTGTCTGACTACCACCAACTTTTTTACAGCTGTACCAGTAGTTTGGAAAGTTGTCCAATGATTTTTTCAAGCCATATTATGCAAGTGAACTTACTTGAACTTGTAGAAAATGCCTTTAAATACAGCCTTTCATAGTTTTACTGTAGATTCTTACTGCACATACTGACTACACCATTTTAGCAGGTCATTGAATCACATGTTACATCTGGTTCCAGATACAGTGATGTCTCTTTAATTTGATATTAAACAATTTGAAAAATTCTATGATCTATCCAATCAAGCCTTTGATTTTGTATTTTTTCGTACATATTTTTCATTTATATATATTTTGTATTTTTCTTGACTTCCAGATGGCGACTAAATGCTGCTCATGTCTATAAGGGTTCAAAATTTTGTTGTTGTTCAAGTACAGCTGGCAATACAGAGACAGTTAATCTTTATGCCATAAGAAAGGGCAGAACCGCTGTTACTCATTTAGCACTACCTAGGATACCTGTGTACATGTTTTAGTTGTTTAATTTTTATCTAAAGTGCTTTATCTTTGGCATCACTGTTAAAACTATATTGGTACTCAATAAGCTAATAATCTGGCATGGCAGTGGTCCTAAACATGGCTGATTAAAGAAAGATTGCATTACTTAAATATGAATTACCTACTGAATTGGATGCTTATTATACTGATCAGAACAAGCCCTTTTTTGAAATTTCATGGCTGTCTCATCATTGTTTAAATTTTGTACACTAGAGTATTTGTCAATCAATATTGCCAGAGCGGCAAACAAAATACAATATTTTTATAATAAAAGTTCTTTATGCTCAGAGTTTTAATTGAATGTCTCTGTTGTCAGACATAATATTTATAGCTTATATATTATTATATATAGCTGGGAAGATGCTTGCTCTTTTCCTAGATCTAGTGTCAATGCTATATTTCATAAATTATGAATGGTACAAATCATTATAATAATAAATATCCCAAAATAATACATTTTTTTATATAAGTACAAATGAATATCTACTGTAATAATGTTAATGAGTTTTCCCAAATAAAATTCTATAAATTAGTTAAGTAAATTAGCACATTAAGTAAATTAAAATTAGCTATTTATAAGCATTTTATTTTTTTAGCAAAATTATTATTATCATTGAATAATCAATGTAATAAATAAGCTTAGTATCAAAAAAATCTTTAAATCCATAAATTTAAATACTATATTGCCAGATTAAAAAATTATGCTTATTGTAATGAAAAATATGTTTGCTCTAATACAAACAAGGTAATGTTTGATCATTACAATCCTTCTGAGTTGAATTCATTATTAATATTTAAAAAAATATTTGTAATGAAATAATTTATTATATAATTATTTTATTTATTAATTAATAATTTATTATTAAACTTGAATGCAAGTAAATGCTTACTAAATATAAATTTCTTTTTACACTCTGCACATCTAAATTTTTGTTGAGATAAACCAATTTCTGGACAGATGGATAATTCATAAGAACAGTTCTCCAATACCTATGTATTTAAGATGCATTTTTTAGTATAAATCATAAAAAATGTGTTTTAAATATTAAACAGGTGGAAGGGTAATCACAATGTTTAAAAAACTTGTAAAATATTATTAGGGTTAATAATACAATAATTTTGTTATGATGTACATTTCATCTTTTTAAATAAATTATTCAAAATATAGAAATATACTATTGTAGTCTATTACACTCTAAAATAAACATATCTTATTATATGATCAAAATTTACAATTGCAGCAAATGCAAATCATGATTAAAATAAGAAAAAAAATTTTTTTCAATTCTGGAGAGAAAAAGAACTCCATTGTTTAAAATATTATTTCTGGTATTAAATTGCCACTTAATGTATAATTTATCACTAAGTATAAAGAATTAATAAATTAGCAATGAATTAATTCAGGAAGAATATAGCCATCAATAGATAATTTTTGTTTGAGGTATAAAAGTGTTTTAATAATAAAATATTAATCATAGTTTTAAAATCAGATTTGTAACATAAAACACAAAAGATATTATATATATATATATATATAAACATTACTTTAGTTTGAGCACATATTCTTGTGATGAGATTTAAGCATTTGCTATGACATTTAAAACCACAACCTGAAAAATTATAGAAATTTGATTATAAAGAAAATTAAATCATTGAATTAAATTACAATAGAGGATTAATTATTTTCCTTAATATTTACCTAATAAATTTATTCATTACAATCAGCTAATCTGAAATTTAAGCTCATATTAGAGCTCAAAATAATGAAATGCATTAATATATTTGCTGTTAAATTAATTTTTTTCTTTAAATGAAAATATTAATGGAATTCAAAATATGAATTACTTACTAATACAATGGTACCAGTTTGTCATCATTCCCCATATAATGCCACAACATTTTTCACAATATTGCTTGGGTCTTTCTAAACTGCGTACTTCAAAATTGTGTCCTAAAACCACTTTTAAATCTGTAGCTGGTTCTAGAGGTCCATCCTGTCTCAGGAGAAAAAAAAAAAAAAAAAACGATTTGCTTATTTCAAGAAAGTTTCAGCAACAAAAAAATGTTTATTACATTAAAATACATTTTTTATTAGTTAAAATAAAAACAAATGATAAAGATTTTTCCTTTAATAAAAGATATGTTTCAAATTTTCATTAAAATATAGAAGAAATCAAAAATCAAACATTTTAATCATTCACTTTCAAACAGATCATGTGAATTTTTTTTTCTCCAAAACAAAGGCTTCATTCTATGACATTAAAAATGTTATGTTGTTAAATATTTTTTTTTCCATATTTTTATACAAGGCCTGAATACAAACAATATTTTTCATTTAAATATTGATATATAATTTTTATCTTTCAGAAATTTAATAATAAATGTTTAATATTCTAAGAGATAAAATTTGCTGAAATAGATACTCCTACATCTTATAATATATTTAATTAAATGCATTACTCTACATTAATTTTAGAACAGATAGTTTTTTTTTTTTAATTTAACAATAAGTAATAACTTTAATTAAGAATCCATTAATTAAATTGAATTTTTTTTAAAAACATTTTGGTAAAAGTTTGTTACTACATAATGCTTTGTTTTAAGCACAATAATTTTAGTTATCTAAGAAAATCATGCATAGAACAACAAAGTGTTTTAAAATTTCATATCATAAATAATATATATTCTTCTTCTCAAACAGTACAGTAGGTTCCCATCCACGGCTGTCTCAGTCAGCTCATTCTGACACTAGTATTCTAAGATGAGATCTCACTGGTTTTACTGACTGAGATTTCTAAACATGAGAATTTTCTTTTTTACGGGTTAGAGATGTAAGCCTTACAACCAACCTTTCATTTTGTTACTTGATGATTATTTATTGTTCATAGGTTAATTAGATCACGACCTATGGTTTAAAATGGATTCCAACAAACATCCATGGCATCCGAACCACTACAAAATCCAAAACCTATGGTACTAAGCATCAGAGCGCTAGTCACTTTGGCCATTCTTTATTACTATATGTTAAAACCTACTTTTAAAATAATTTTAAATAGCTAAAAAATAATAATTCTATAATGTTTAATAAATATTTTTTTCCATACATATTTTAATCAAATTAAATAAATATAAACCATTATCTCTTGAAGTTTTAATTTAAGATGCACAAGTTTTTTAACAAGATGCTTTTTTTTCTCAGTATTATGGTCTTCAGACTGTATCATTTGTTTGCAGTCTTCAATTGCCATTTTTAGTTCTTCAGATGTAGAAAATCCAAAATAACCCTAATAATAAATAAAATAAGAATAAGCAGCTTAACTTTCATATGCTAATAATAAAAATTTATAAAACAAAATTTCTTAACTAATACAAGAAAGTTAGACAAACAAAAGAAAGTTCAAAACAGAAAACTCAATTTCTAACATTTCTTAATATGCATTTTTAAATGAAAAATTTTTAAACAAAACAAATGATTATTACTATTAACAAAAATAACGAATATTTCAAAGAACTTTACCATATAAATTAATCAAAATAAATAATAAAATATACTTACAATAAAAGAACTGTATATATAATGCATCAATTAATGTTTTATCAAAATAACCAATTTTTGATAAACAAAAAATGTGCAAACAAAAAAAAAAAAATTAATGTAATGTTAACAGCACAGCAAATAAAAACAGCACCTAAATTAATTTAAATTAATAATTATTTGTGAAATTCATTCCAATAAACACCTGCATGCATATAATCTCAAACTTTCCACTACATAGTTTAGCAGCTTTTACTATTGCTAGTTTTTTTCTCCCCCTCGATTGCAAAAATTGCATATATGTAAAAAGCAATCAGTACAGTTATGAATAATTCTTTTGCAGAAACAAACCTCGGGTCGGGAGAAATGATTTTCTGTCAAACCCAGTTCTTTATCAATTTCTTGGGACATTTCAGGAGAAGTATTGAGATCTTAAAAGAAAAATACGAAGAAATCCTATTATTATAGAAAATTAACCCCACTCATGTCCCGAAATAAATTTTATATACAAAATATATGAGAACCTTTCCGAGATCCATAACAGTATTCATCATCGGAGTCATGATCTTCTAGATTCGTTACAAAACAGCAAGGTGCTCCCATACGAAATGTCTTTTTAGGCCTGTAAGAATTTAAGCTGCAATTTCCAAGTGTAGAGTTTGATATCTCTTTTTGCATCCTTCAGGTGAGTATAAAATGTCTAACATCTTTAACTAAAGAGAAGAATATAAATAAACTAAAATAAATTCAGTCAATTAAATTATATGTCTGTTTATAAGAAATATAATAATTTATTTACAAATGAAGTATCTTACAAAAGTTAAAATAAAATTTTAAAAAAAATCAGAGAAATTTCAAGATAAAATTTCTTACAGCCTCATCACTTCATTCATAAAAATAGAAACTCATGACCGATGATCATAGAAGTTTCTATATGAATTGCCCCTGACTAATTATCTAGATATAATGCTGCTGCTGCTACTTATCATTACGCAACTCCACATCCAGATATAAACAAATAATTTCTTTCCTTAAATATTCTAGTTACGTAAGCAGTTAAATACAGTAAAAACATATTTAACGTTTTAATTGTATAAATTATTCTTTCATCATTTAAAATTTTTTTTTGTTTTGAATTTTAAAAATATTAATAATAAATATAATAAATTAATTTTCAACTAAATATAAAAACCTCTACAATAAGTATAAGGAATAAGTATTGGAATAGCATTTTTACATCTCAGCTCTTGTGTATCTGTAAGTGTAAAGAAAAACCGTGCTTGAAACCAAAGTTCTTAGCGAGGTTTTCTACTTTTATGAAGATAATTAATTGAACTTCTCAATTTTGCTTAAACTCACTGATAGATCATTATGACTTACTGGAGACAAGCAGGCTTATCGTAAGTTCCTTCAGTTTTGCTTTCACAAAGATACTTTTTAATGAATAATATTTTAAAGAGGGGTCACCCTGATAACATTACACATAATTAAGAATGTTTTTCTAAAAACATACAATTGCGCTAATTTTCTATTTATTTAAAAGCTCTAGATTTGTAAAAAAAAAAGTGTTATTGTATTGAGCAATATTCAAAATTATATAGTTTTGGTGTATTTATTTTAATAGTATACTATTTTTTCAAAAATTTATTTTTTGCCAAATCATACCTGAAAGAATACGGAAATTTAATGGGGTCTTTTCTTTTGCTTTATAAACTATATTATAATGTTCATGTACAGTTTCAATGAATGTTGATTTCTCATGGAATATGTTAAAAAAAAAAAACTTATGAAACTTTATCAGCTAACTCAACATTGGTGTAATGATGTATGGTGACAGCACATAGTTAATTGTTTTAATGAAAAATTTGTGCATGTTGGCTTAAGAGTTCTTGTACAATAGTGCCTTCCCATTTCTGGCCATGCTTTTGTATAATTAATGTTCTTGACATCTTCTCAAGTTTGGACATGGAGTAATGAAACACCCAATAATAGAAATTTTTTTAGTACATTGAAAAAAAAAAAAAAGACTTTCACATTATGGCAACCTGTCCAATTTTTATTGAAAATACAAGTTATTAACTTTCTTATTTTATTTTACCAAACTCTATTAGTTTTATTACCTATCTTTTCCTAATTGTAAATTATGTTAAATTTTAAAGACAAGTTTATTGTTCATATAAAATATTCTTAACTTAATTTTTCATAAATAAAGCTTTCTATTGAATTCTTTGTTCTAATTCATGATAAAGATTTTTGTTTAAATAGCTGTTATATGAATAATTCACTGATAAAACATGTGAAGACAAATCCGAGAGACTTGGACTATAAACTGAACTAACAAATTTTGATGTTTATAAAATGAATATTTTACTGAAAAAAAACAATTTTTTCATAAGGTTACATAAAATATATATATATATATCAACAAAAATAGGCTTTATTCTAGTTCAAAAGACATGTTGATGTATGTCGTTCAACTATATTATTTACAATGTAATATAAAAATATGGAGAGAATTGAATTTGAGGCCCTTTTGATTGTTAATTGGGGTTCTTAACCACTAGGTCACTTGATGAATGAATCTTTAACTGTATAGAAGAATTTAAAAATTTCAAACTCAGTTGTCTTGAAAACCATTGAGAAGTGCATCCTATTACTTTGGCATGTATCTTTGTAATATGTATTTTTTGTAATATCATAGTCATTTCAATCATATACTATCTCTGAATTAATGCTTTGTTTCCCTTTTGGAAAGACGAAAATACTTTTGATTTTTAGTGGAAAAGAAAATGCCCTGCATCAATTGTTTAAGTGTAGTCTAGATACGGTCTTAGCATGTGAATATATCGTGGGAAAGTTATGTATTTTTTTTTTCCTTGAATTAATATTCATGTTTTTGACTTAACTCAGATTTAATTATATTATGTTCTTATATTCTCTGAATGAATCCCATTTACTTTTTTTATAAAAGTGAAAAAGATAAAAAAAAATAAAAAAGGAAGTTAAAAAAAATAAACTAAAAATCTAACTAAGCTAAATGTATAAACTTTAGAATATGCTTTTTCTTAATAGATAATATTAATTATATAATATTATCTATTCTTTATTTTTAACTATGCATCTTTTTTATTATTTAATTTAGTTACCTAAGATTCTCTGCCATTTGTGCACAAAATGTACGAGCAGCTTTGAAGAAAGAATTTAAAGCAGAGCTTGTTCCGAGACAGCCAATAAAACAAACATTATGGAAAGAAGGAAAAGCTCAAAGTAAGCATTAACAGGATATGTAGAATTATATACATTAAATTTTATTTAAAATTCATTATTTTATAAATGTGTTAAAACATTTTCTGTAAATCATTTATAATTTTTTACTTATTGCAATACTTATTTACAGCATTGATTTTTATTTGTATACAAATATATATTGCATATATCTTATAACATATATATTCCATTGTGATATAATGAAAACATTAACGATTTTCTTGTAGAACAACAAGTTTCTTTCTGAAAGTTTTAGCATAATATTGGTTAATAATAATTTTATATGTATGATCAAATTACATAATGTACTTCCATAAAACATTCTACCTTTATGTGCAATTTAAAGTCTTGTTCTAATTTTTGTTTCACATATTTTTATTAGTAAATATTAAAATTTCAGGATCGTTAATCTGTTTTTCATATTTAAGTTTTGAGTGGGTATCATTTTATTATGTATTAAAATAATAATATATGTTACTAACAGTGATGGCCAAAAGTTTTGCATCATTTTAATAAGT
This sequence comes from Caerostris extrusa, assembly GCA_021605095.1. Lineage (NCBI taxonomy): Eukaryota > Metazoa > Arthropoda > Arachnida > Araneae > Araneidae > Caerostris > Caerostris extrusa. The sequence continues at coordinate 113,176 of BPLR01016595.1, read as the reverse complement.
AAAATTTAGAGTTTCATGCAATATTTTGTATATCAAAATTTATATAAATTTCTGATTTTTAACTTGTTCTTCTGTTTAACTGCACAGAGATAAAATCTTCTGCATTAAGAATATTTAATTTTGCTGTGCAAAATAAAAGTAAAATTATAATCAAACTGTTTACTTCATTATGTATTTAAAGATAAATAAATTCTTAGGACAACCATAATCTTGTTTTCCTATTATTTGTTTTGGTTGTCCAATTCTTGATTTACAAATCTTATGGCCTGTTTTTATAACTTTTGTACTACTTTTTAAGTAGTAGATTGCTTTGGATTAATATTTTATTTAATAATTTCCAAATGGAATATTCTTTTTCTGATATAATAATTCAGTACAATTTCTTTTTTAGAATCTGTAAACAGTTTTCTAAAAACTGTAAAAGAGTAACCTTATTCTGAAGAAAATTTATGCGTTTACAATATTTATCAATTCTTTGATCTGTTTAATCAGTTATACAGAAAATATAATTGTTAGAAATGTTAAAGAAAAAAATCAAGAGTCAATGAGTAAGGGGTCTTAAGAGATATAAGTTTTAAACCATTGATAACACATTATAATTTATAAAATTATAATTGATAAAAAAAAATGACATTCATACTATTTAAAAGGAAAAGCAATAACTATTGTCAAAAATACTATACACATTGTTAAAAAGAAGAAAGCAAACCCTGAAGGGATACAAAACTTTTAGCTGCCACTGTAAAAGCAATATTTTGATGCGGTATCATAAACCATCTATAAGAGTGAATCAGAAGAAAACGGAACAGATGTTTTAGTTTGATGTATTTATGTGCGAGTGTAACAAAATTGTGTGTAGAGGTAGAGGTGAAAGAAGAGAAAATCCTATTGAGGAATGGATTCGCCCTTGGTAAGTGCTTGCAACCATGTGTTATGAGCTAGTAGCTGGCCAGGAGTGTTGTCAGGCAATCAGTTGTGATGAAAAAGAGCAACGAAGTGTTCGTTTTTAGCGGCAGCAGGTCTTACTATTCATGAAGTGATTGGTGAATGAAAACAGTGTATGGAGAACACTCGCTTGTGTGCAGGATTAGCACAAGTGTGGCAAGAGGGATGGGAATCTTTGAAAGACAAATGATTTGCTGTAGTAAAGTAGCTGTGACAATATAGATCTTGAATTTTTGCTATGTTCTTTTATTACGTTTTTATGATATAAAGAACTTTCGAATTACTTAAGTTAACTGTTTGACTAATTTTTTAATAATATAGATATTTTCTAAGTACAAATTAATTTGCAAATTTATTGTGATATATGTTTGCCTGATCTAATTGAGATATTCTAGTTTTATTTAAGATGGCAAAATGTGTTGAAAAAGCATTTCTTAATCATGATTGAAAATTTATATAAAGCGGGCTAATTTGATATGTCTTAATCTTATGTAAAAAATGTTATGAGTTATATATGGGTGTGAAAATATTCTTATTTTTTCAATTTTGAAAAAAAAAAAGTTGCCATGAAACTCATACTTCAGGTTTGGAAGGAAAAGTTCTTTTTGTATTGAATTCTTTTGAGATTTTTAATAATTTCTGATACTGTTCTTAAAATTATAATGTGAATTGCAAATATGCAACAACTTTGATGAGGTACTGTTTATAAATGGAGCAAACATTAAATTCTGATATTTTATTGCATTATTTTAATAATTTTTTTCTACTTTTCATTAATGCTTTTTTATTTTTATTATTTATTTTTTTTTTTTACAGAGGGTGGTGAAGTATGAAAGAAAACATGAGTATTGATGAAGATGTCAAAAATGAAAATACTGTTTAGAAGTGTGAAGATTTAAATTAAATAGTTGTTTTTTTTAAATGGTGTATTTATTTAATTAGTTTGTGTTTATGACAATTTTCCAACAATATATGTTTTTTTTTTTTAGCTTTAAATAATAGTTTTTTTTATTATTTTGAAAATTAAAAGTTAATGTTAAGTTTTTTGCCTACTTTTGTATCTATTCCTACATGTTGTTATAAAAATTTTTCGTAGTGCTATATTTAAAAATAAAATTTCCACACAGAACAGCTATTTTTAGAGTAACATTTTTTATTTAAACATCATCTGAAACACACTCTTTTTTTTTTACCCATTTTTGTTTAATTTTTACTTCATTGAAAAGTTGTATAAGCCTTATTACACATTTTTATTTACATGTATTAGTGTGTGTGTGTGGGGGGGTTACAAAGGAAGAAGGATTTCAATATTTAAAAAGACCTGTTAAAATGTTAATGAATGCATTGATTTTATGTAAATCTCTTTTCCTTTTGTAAACTTCTCCTAGAATTCTTCAGCGATGTATATTTATCATTGCAATTCTGTAAGTTATTAATCCAGTATCTTCTATTTTTATTTTAACTGTTTTTTTTTTTTAGTCATATTCAAAAGAATTATCATGCATTTATTTTAGGAGCTGAATTTCTTGCTAACCATAATGGTAAAATTGTTTAAAAGACTTTGGCTTCCTATTAACAACACAAAAGAGCGAAAATAGAAAAGATTAGGTTTTTTTCTCTGAGCATTGCCTTTGCTTGTTAGTAATTTCTAATGCCAAAATGAACGGTCATGCCAATGAATAAAATGACTTTATCATAGTTAAAACATAATATAGTAGCAAAACTGTAATTAAAGAGAAAATACTTATGTATTAACTAATTATGAATCCTATCTAAAAGGCAAGAAAGATGCAAGTTGAAATTCTGTTTTTTATAATTTTATTTACTGATCTATTGTATCAATATCTTTGGTAACAGGGTTTTTCTTTTGAAATAATTCATCAAATTTAGTACATTTTACTTGCATTTAAGAAAACATTACTTTATTGTATTTTTTTTTTTTCCCATGCATGAACAAAATGTATTAAATTTTATTTACTGTTTCAAATACATACTGGTGTACAAATTTAAAGTTTTGTAACAGAACTTGTTATATCCCGAAAAGAATAGATCATTGTAATGAAATGATGTTGGGATCTAATAAAAATTTATAACTAGGGTCATAATACTATTATCCTTGACACTGTTTTAAAGACGCACTCAAAATAACTATTGATAAAAACTGTTTCCATGTACTGTTTCTGTGGTTAGTTCTCCAAATTTAATTTTATTCCCAAAACACATTATTCTATATTACATTATGTTGTAGTCTGTATATAAAAAATTGGTAATGTTACAATTTCTGTAGTGCAATGGATATCCGAATGCTCTGTCGATTTCGTCGTTGAGGGATCAGAATCACTTTTGTCTGGAGTAGATAGAATGTTGCTTTCTGTCTATGTACATTAAATATTAAAATCAGTAATAATAATATAGTGTAAAAGTTGAAGCAAGATTTTAAAAATTCAAAACAGCTATCGTAAGAAGCATTTAACTACAAGAAAAATTATTAGTCGGTAAAAGAGAAAAGGATAATAAATTTTTTTTTTTGAAGCAAATAAGTTCATTAATGGACCTTCCGTGGATGTTCCCAGCAGTAAAAGACACTTCAGAAGTGTGGGTGGGGGTGATAATTTAACTTTTCTGTTTTCAAACAGGTAAATATGAAGGTAGGGGAGAGAAGTTAAGACAGCATTTTCTATATTAGGAATAGAAGTGTAATTTTTTTTTTTTTTTTTTAGAAAAAGTATCGTTTTCTTATTAGATAAAATGTCTTAAGAATTCTAATTGCTAAAGAAGGTTTAATATCTACATTTCTGAAGAACTAAAGTGAATTGGAAATCATTGGGAGAATTTTATTCTCCAATCTCTGAATATTTTCCACGGAAGTAAAACTTCAGAGCTCTAAACTGGACTTCTTTGCCTGGTGGCCAATTGGCTAGTGCTCTGGCCTTTGGTATCACAAGCTTCAGGTTCGAATCCTGCAGATGGAGTGGAGGTTTGTTAGTAGTTCGAAATCACATTAATGTGTAGATTCGCTTCTTGATCGTGGGACCCGTGTAAATTAGTGGTTAACTCGTGTAGAGAAATAGAAAGTTTCTACTTTCTAGCTATGAGAGAGTTAAAAAAAATGTAAAAGTTTATTACATTTATTGTTGCTTGTGTTAATGTGGAAATTATATATTAATAATTTTTTTATCGAGCATTACTCCTAATTATTTAGATTCGTTGGACCATTTAATAGGTTATTAAAAATAGTAATATTAGGATTAATATAATTAATTTTACGCTTAAAAAGAACAGCAATAGTTTTATTAACATTTAATTGAATCTTTCAATCATTTCTGTAACTCAAAAATATTACTCTGTAGTAAATGATGAGTGGTGTAATATTCCCCAAGATCAGATTGATAATTTGACACTCAGCATGCCTAGGCGTTGTAAGGCCTGTATTGCATTGTCCGGGAGACATACTCCATATTAACCATCATACTAACCATATTATACTGTTTTTTGTAAATAGGTTCTTTTTTGAAATTTGCTCCAGGGAGTAAAAATCCCAATTTTTATTAATTATGTCAAACATATAGCATCTTTTTTGCTCTTTACCTTTTGTTTAATAAATAGACATTCCAAATAAGTCAAATTTGTTTTGCTTCTGTCTCTTTCTTTGCCTGAACTTCATTATCCTTAATTTATCGACATGAGTGCATATTATACTGAAAATAACAAGAAATTTGGGTGCATAGACCCTGAAAAATCAGTACCCAGAACAACCACCTCTCTCTTTCTCATAATAACAGCACTTATATGTTGTCTGGGCCAGGGCCAGATATTCCTATAGGCTTCAGCCTAAAGCCTCAAGATCAAGAGGGGCCTACATTCAAATTGTTAACAAAATTAGAATTACACTAATCTAAAAACAGTAAACACTGAATCGAAAATAAAGAGAAATTCTACGAGGTCGTCTTCAAGTTGACGAGGTTGTGTTCATTAAGTATTTTGTGCATCAAAAATGAAACCTTCAGAAAAATAGATTTTGATGAACTTGTAGAAGAATTCAGTATAAAAAGTTTAGAAACAAATTCTTCTAATCTACTATTTCGTTTTAAATGTATGCTTGGATTGAATAAGTTCTTCAATAAAATAACTATTAACATAAAATTTAATATAATATACAATTTGATATTTTCTTTTTTGTGATCTGGAATTTGTTTGAATAAAGTTCCATTTTTGGTTTAGTTTAAAACTTAAAATTCATACTTAAACTTAAAATGCGAATTATTATGCAATAAATTTATCTGAATTGAATTTGCTTTAATCTTCAATGTATTGCATATATTTAATTTAATTTGATAGAAAACATGATAATTTTTATTGCATATTTTATTTTCGTAGTCAAAGATTTTTATTATTTGAATTTTTTTTTTTTGTAAATGTTGTGTGTTGTGTTTGATTAGTTATTGTTACAAGTACTATATATGGTGTTGATGTCCAAATAAGTGTTCTCGATTTTTTGTTGTACCACATTTTTTATAAAGATTAATACCAATCACAGCATGTTTCATTTAACATATTGATATATATCACAGTAATGATGTATTTTATTATCTCTCATGTAATTTTCAAACTTAAAAAAGGAAGGTGAAAGGGTCTCATAAGTGGAATAGCCTAGGGCCTCTTTTCATCTAAATCCAGCTGTGGTCTGGGCATTGAGCCAGAGATTGGATGACATGTACAGGTACAGATGGCCATGCAGCTTTAACACGATGCCACAGCTCATCAACCGTAGTGACTGGCATGTGGCGACGAGCCAGTCGCTCGGCAACCATGAACCAGACGTTTTCTATTGGCGAGAGATCTGGAGAACATGCAGGCCAGGGCAACAGCGGAACATTTTCCGTATCAAGGACGGTCCGTACAATACCGGTAACAACATGCGGTCAGGCATTATCCTGCTGAAACGTAGGGTTTCGCAGGGCTCGAATAAAGGGTAGAGCCACAGGTCGTAAAACATCAGAAATGTAATGTGAACTGTTCAAAGTGCCGTCAAAGCGAACAAGGGGTGATCGAGACGTATATCCAATAGTACCCCACACTCCAGGTGATGGACCTGTATGACGTTGACGAATGCACGCTGCCAATGTGAGTTCATCACGATACCGCCAAACACGGATGCGACCATCTTGATGCTGTAAACAGAACCTGGATTCATCTGAAAAAATTACCCCCAGGTTCATCGTTGATCACACTATTGAAGATACTCCTGTCTGTGATGCAGCGTTGAGGGTAGCCGCAGTCACCGAGCTGAGAGTCCCTGCTGCAGCAAATGCCGTCGAACTGTTCGTGCAGACACTTATTGTCTTGCAAACGACCCCAATTCTTGACTCAGGGCTCGGGACGTGGCTGCACGATCCATTAAGGCTATGTGTGTAACATGCCTATCTTCTCTGCTGCTAGTGATAGAGGGCCATTGAGAACTAGCACGGCTTTCCATATTACCTTCCTAAACCCATCGATTACATATTCTACTAACAGTCATTGGATCTCGACTGACGCGAGCAGGAATACGTTAAACCGCAATTTCGGTACGCTACAATTCGACCTTTATCAAAGTCAGAAACGTTCTGGTACGCATTTCTGCTTCTTACGTGAGGCATCACAGCAATTTTTCCCTAGACAACAACGTTCAAATGCAATTTGTGTATGAGAAACCGGTTGAACAATTTCCTCATTTAAACACATTGTAAGTGTCGCTACCGGCACCTGCTTTGTCTGAATGTGCTGAAAAGCTAATCATTTTCATATCACAGCACCTTCTTCCTGTCGTTTAAATTTAACGTCTGTGGCAAGTCGCTTTCTTGGTGTAGAAATTTTAAAAGCCAGTAGTGTATTTAGACACTTTGAAAATATCAGTCAGTTTCGCCATTCATTCGAATGTTCATGTTGGTGAGCAAACATCTAAGCGATATCTAATTGTCAAACCAGGCCGTAACGTCTCGGCCTATACTGGACCTATAACGGCTTCAAGAAGAGGGCCACTTTTAGGTTCACTCTCTCTCTCTCTCTCTGTATATATATATATATATATATAATATATAAATATATAAAACAAATGAAAATTAAAGATTCAAATTTGATTCACAAATGCAGTTCACTTCAAGAACGAGTTTTCGAGTCTACAACGAATTAGGCCAACCGCTCTGCGGCAGACCTAAATTATCACTCGGCGTGATACAAGAAACCACAAGGGGCTCACTTTGTAAACAGGCGAAAACTACGGTCTGTTCAATCACTTCAGAGAAAAAGACAACACTTCTTATCGACTCGTCGCAGAATTCGGTCTTTCTTCTCTGAAAACCTTCCTTTAAGAAAATCCGTCAAGAGAGAGGGGGTCAGTTTCACTTACTTCTCGTTGGAGTAGACACTTTCTCAGCCTGTGATCTATCATCAATCACGATGCAACAACTCATAGTGTAGTCCATATTCCATTTCTAATTGTTTCGACCTATGATGGTCGCACAGACAATACTCAATTTCAAGAGATCTCATTATCCGTGACACTGAATACCTGCTATCAGGTTTGAGTAATAGGCTGTTCTCATTAGTACAAAACACTCATTGCATGTAATATAACTACCCACAACATTGCTTTTTTGCTGTCAAATTTGAGTGATTTTTTTGTTATTATGCACTTGTTAAAGAATATACATACATCTCTCCTAGAAATGGAATGCTACAACTCTTCCCGTTGAAAAAATGCTACAATGCAATAAAAAAGCGGAAAATTCAAAAATATAATTTCTTCTATGTGCTTGTATGTGCATATGCATATGCAGAAGTATTATGTATGAGTGTGTGTATGTACATGCGTCCGTTTGTATAGTGCATGTAGTGCGCCTTTATGTATGAATATGTGCGTATATATGTGTCATGTGTATGTATGTGAATGTATGTTGTATGTGCATGCGCATAAATGTGTATATGTATAATCAAATAAAAAAATTGGTGACCCTTAATAACTTTTGTAATTATCACTAGATCTTCACGTAACTGATATCGTCGGAAACTGCTTGAAGGGAACTAACTTATGGTGTATAATGCAGTTGATCAACATCATTAATTAGCCACTAATTCGAACTTTTCCATTTAGGAAACCGAAATTTTTAGTGCAATCGACACCGCATGGTGAATTCGTACTACTGTGTCCAAAAAGTAAGATCAGTTTTCAATTTAAATTTCCCGGTCATAGAGTATTTCAATTTTTTTCTTTTTTTTAGGTTGTTGGAACTGTCCTTGACATCTGTGGGAAATATCACGTCAAAATATTCGTTAGTGCTTGAGCTACGCAAGTTGAGTTTTATGAGATGCTAAAACTGATTCCGGCAATTTTTGAAATGTCTGAATTAATTGAGCAAAGAACTTGCATTAAATTTTATTTGAAGAAACATATAGAAGGGGGCAGAAGACTTTCGGTAAGCATTCCTATATCGGAAATAAATATTTAGAAGTGGTATAAACAGTTCAAAGAAGGCAGAGAACGCGTTGAAGACGAAGAGCCCTCTGGTCGACTACCAATCTCAACCGACGAAGCTCACGTCCAAAAAATTGAAGATTTGGTGCTTGCAAACTGTCGATTTACAATTAGAGACCTTGCTGATGATGTTGGAATTTCAAAATTACAATTTAAAAATGTTTTGAGCCTCAAACGCATCAAATCTTGATTTGTACCGAAAACACTGAATGCGCCATCTCACACAGCATTGATTCTTTGTGTGATTCAATTTTTGATTCCCTTTATCTCCAAAACTTTTAGTTAGATCCCCAAAAAAATTATTATATACTACTGTGTCCTAAAAGTAAGACCCGGGCATAGCGTATTTCAATTTTTTTCTTTTTCCTTTCTTAGGTTGTTGGCACTGTCCTTGACATCTGTGTGAAATTTTACGTCAAAATATTCATTTGTGCTTCAATATATTTATTGTGCAAAATATTCATTTACGCTTTTTTTGTGAGATGCTAAAACTGATTCCGGCGATTTTTGAAATGTCTCTTCAATGGACTCAAAACGGTGTCCCCGGAGCGGTCTTTTGAGTTTAGGGAATAGCTAGAAGTAGCACGATGCTACATCAGGGTGAATACGGTAGTTGTAGAACTATATGGGTTTGCTTTTTTCCTTAATAATCATAATAAGAAGATAGTAACATAATATTCAATTAATGAATGAAATGATTGTAATTTTATATATAGGCCGTAATTAGTAGTTACAGCAATTTTGGCACAAAAATTGGTAGGTATACTGTTATCTCTGTTAGAGAGTTTTTCATAACGTTTTTTTAATTGGCACATTGAATCTTTACTGTAAAAATCTCCGTTTCCGTAATGAAAATTTTCGCATTAGTGGTTGATTGATTTCATTAATCAACTACATTTGCACCAAGCTCGTTAAGTTAGTTACTGCATTGCGCTTAAATTCATTCCCTTCGAGTCATTTCCAACGATACTTTTTATGGGAATATCTAATGATAATACTATAATACGATAATTATGAAAATTATTAAAGGTGTCCCATTTCTTTTTTTTTTTTGGTCGACTGTACATGTGTTTATATATGCATGTATAAGTATGTACATGTGCGCTCCTGTATCTATTTACGCAAAATATAGCTCATACATAGCTACACATTTATACAAACATGCATATATACTCACACGTGAACACAAACGAACACAGATACATATAAATGCAATAACGCATGCATATGGTCAATAAATTTTTTTAAAAATTGAGCCCATACACTTTTTTTAAAAAAAATGTGAAAAGTGAAGAATGGCAGGGATGTGATTTGCTGTTATTAATTTTATAAGTCAAAATGTAAATGCTTTGTATTGAAAAAAACATCTTTCTATTTTTGCATTTTAAAAACATCTTTTCAAATCTTATTTAATATTATTGACTTATCCTATTAACCATTGAATTGACTAATTATACGATATTTAGTAAGCACTTCTAATTCCACTTACGAAGTTGAGGCAATGCATAAAGTGTTGATAACAAATGCTACCTCATTGTTTTCAATCCTTGTACCATCCTTCCGCTGTACTGCTTATGTAGGTACTCAATCGTTGAAGATGAAGACAGCAACTTTCGCCATGGGATGCTTTTGGCATCCTGATGCATTATTTGGATGTCAAAAAGGTATTTATCGAACACGGGTTGGATATACAGGAGGCACATTACATAATCCTACTTACCGAAATTTGTAAGTACTTATTTGATAAGAAAAATTTGTATTGTTTTATCAGTTTGAGAAAACTTTTAATTTAACATATTCTTCAATATTATTTTAATAACATATAATAATTTGATATAATTAAGTGAAAAAAATTTATTAATGTTTTAAAAAATTCTATTAAAAATATTTATCATTGTTATCTTTAAAAGAAAAAGAGAGGACTTTTATATTTGGCAAATCTTTATTGGCGCCGATTAGCCTATAAGTCGCCAAATATAGCTATATGCTGAAAAATTTTCAATTAATCTTACTGGGTCATATTCATCTCTTTAATTTTTGATGGGATTCTAATTTGTGCATTTCCGCATATATTCTCTTAGAAAAACATTATTTTTATTCCTCACATTATATTGTACAGAGAAGAGCAAAAACGCCGCTTTTTTTTTTTTTCTTTATGTAGAGATTTTATTCGTATTTCGTTAAATTTAGTACACTGTAGTATTTTGGCCTTTCCAGCATTTTTTCTTTCCTAAAAACACTCTTTTCTTCGTTTTCCTTCAAAAATTTTTGTCGGGTGTTTTTTAACTTCTGTTTCCCGAAGGCGAGTTACTACGTTTTATGGTGTTAGTATCACGAGCCGTTGTTTGGCGTTAAGTTGGCATCAAACAAAAATCGCCAAATATATATATATATATATATATATTTCATGACTCCCAAATTTACTTTTTTATTAGAATTTTTTATTTCCTAATATCAGAAATCTTATTTTAGACAGTTGCATATGTATTTATTTTTTTTACTCCCATCTTTTATCTGTATCTAAATATTTGGTGATTTGCATAACTGAAACTAAATTATTTGTGTTCGTTTCAAAGAATCCTAAGTAAAATTCGTATTGGTACAAAATAAGCAAAGGGAGGAAAAAAAGTTCTTTTAATTTTGCTTTATTTTCATAAATATAAATTCCAATTTTCTTGCTTATTTTCTTTTTAATTTTTTTTTCTGGTGTTCCTACATTTTCTATAGTTTTTTTTTAATAATATTTATATATATATATAATTAATGAACACAATACATGTACACAAAAGCCAAAAGAAAACTAACAATGACTGAATATGTTTTATGTGTGATAAAAACTATTACTGGTATTTACTGCATTCAAATTGTATAACAAAACCATCATAGCATCCACAATGCAAAACTGCTGTATTTTTCTTAAACCTGAAGGGCCACACATTCAAAATTGTTCATGATCCAAAGTATGCATAAGCTGAATGCAATGAACCTGAGAATCATTTAATTAATACAAAAATTCAGAGGTTTTGAATGCGAAAAAGTACATTGGCAGATAAAAAAAACGAATAAAAAAAAATTTCAACAAAATATACAGTGATAGTGTGTGAAAACATGTTGCCCAGGAAATTCATAAAACCCAAAAAGAAATTAGTAAATATAAAAACAATCAATTATAACATCCTGAGGTCAGCTTTAAACAGGGATTAAGGTGGTTCCTACTTCAAAGAAATTTGGAGAACTGTCTTGTCAAAAACACAAAGGCAGACACCAACTGTTTTCCACGAACAATTTAAGATAGCAGGGTATAAGTGAAATGGTGTACTCGGCAAAATTTTCATGTTAATAAAAATTCTAACAGATTTTCTCAAATTAAAGGATATTTATTTCTTCTTTGCAGACATTTCCAATGTAATATATCACACAGATCAATAATAGAGTATTAGGTCAATTAAATACTGCAAGAGGTTTGATTAACAGTGTAGGGAAAATAATATTGTTCTGAAGTAGAAATCTTCAAATAAATATTTTAAATGTTCCGTGCTTTTTTATTTTATTTACCACAAATTATTTATCTGTTTTGAAAGTTTATCAAGAAAAAGTTGAGTATATTTTCAATTGTTAGATTTGCTCTATTTTTCTGAATTTTTTTCTCTACTTTTGTCATGTTGGCCATCATGCGATGTATGTATATGTTTTATGATATTCAATTTCATCTCTACAGCTTATATATACTTTTGATCTTGAATCAATTTTTCTATTTTCTGTTAAAATTTCTCATTTAAGAATCAGAGTTAAATAAAAAAAGAATTAACTGTCACCTATCGAAGTGTAAAAATAATTTTATTTGAAGAAGGAAAAATGCATGATGAAATTAATGAGCAGGCGATAGAGACCTAACTTTATGAGATATTTAAAAATGCTGTGCTTTATAGTAGACTGTCACATTAAAGCCAAACTCTTAAAGATAGAAAAATGCATGCTGTGAAAGGAGAATAATAATACAAAAATGTATTTAAATGATAAAAAAAAATTATCTGAGAAAATAGATTGATTTTTAAAAATACATTTTAAGATTATTTTGAAAGTAAAGTTATCTTTTATTGCAAATAATGACAGACAAATCAAAATGAATAAAGAGCATATTAATTTGTGAGAATAATCATGGAACATTGATATCTGTAATGCTGAAATGAAAATATCTATATTTTGTAGTGACAGAAGGAAATATATCAAGATGAGGGTTGATGAAGGTTTGCTAACTGATTGCATAACATCTAGTCTGAAACATCCATTTAATGTATGATCACAATAAGTGAGAATTAATGATCAATGGCATTTTGATACTAAAAATACATTTGTGATCTACTCGAGTTATAAATATTGCGAATTCCTAGCCTCTTCAGTGTAAATGGGTATATACGTTATTTGTCTTGGCTTTTGTTAAAAGCTCTTTAGAAGAAGGTAGGGTACTTGTTTGTTCTTAAAATACTTAATATTAAATTATAGATGCATTTATTGTCAAGTATTTTAAGAAATAGATTTGTATGTTTTACAATCTTATGGTAAAATGCACTTACAATTATGTTCCATAGACTACATGTTATTTATTTTCATTATTAAAACAAATATTATTGAATTGTGTTATTTAAAAATGTTATTAAAATTTTATTTTATTTCAGAGGTGATCACACAGAAGCCATAGACATTGATTATAATCCAGAAATTGTAAGCTATGAAAATCTTTTGAAACTTTTCTGGAAAAACCACGATCCCACTGAACCAAATAAAAGACAATATCGTTCAGTAATTTTTTACAGAGATGATGAAGAAAAAGGTTTAGCATCTGAGAGTAAAAAAGAAATGGAAAAAGTTTCCAAGAGCCCAATTTTAACAGTTATTGAACCATTTAATAAATTTTACAATGCTGAAGAGTAAGTTTATCTTATTTATTAATTTTATTTTTTTTACTACAATGTTTGATGAAATGTGCCATTTTTTAAATATATATTAGTATTTTGCATTCTATTAAATATAGATGATAAAATGGATACTATTCCATTAATGAGACACCAATTCATACCAAATGTAAAAGGCTATAAAATCATTGCCAATCTTAATGTCAATGTGCTCCAAAAAATTAAAACCTATCCATTCTGAAAATTTTACCCTACCAATTATGAAAACTGCATGCAACATGTTCTGAGAATACATCTTTATTTTTTACAATTATTTACTTGTCCATCTATAAAATAAATGTTCTTAAAAATTTCATATGATTTCTGTTGGCAGAGATGAAATGTTAAATATTAAATTAATCATATGACATGTTATTTCTAATTTTATATTGCAAGTTTGTTAGGCACGAAGTAATATAATTTATTTTTGTGCAGAATTACATAAAATTTTGCATGTAGTTCAGAAAATTTCAGTGGTACCCACAATCATCCTTACTTAATGCAACGTTTACATTGTTTGGCGCAAGTGCTGATAAACCCTTGACACATCTTTTCTAGGTGCCACTAGGAATTAGAAATACCACCACTATATATAAATGTATCAGAAAATACATACCTGTCTTTTACATTGAACATATTTGATTTTATAAGTGGTTTGAATTTTTATATTTTTGCTAAAGATGCTGTATCACTGTTATGTAAATTCCATAATTTTTTGATCATTATACACAAAGAAGTTTGAAAAAAAATAGAATGGAATGCATTAAATTTAAGTAACTTTTGATATATAATAAGAACATTTAAAATTACATGCAATATCATAAAGAAAATTATTCTTTTAACATGTTATGTTGGAAGAATAGATTTCATGTGTTATGGAGGATTACAGGCACTTATTCAAAGCAAAGCCTTTTATGTATTGTGTAATATTGCATTATTCACAAGGTAGTTTGTGTAGAATACAGGGTTCATAGTGTAGAAAATGTTAGAATGTACAGTGAATGTAGTAAATTTTATAAAATTTTGTCCATTAAAGCAAACTTTAAAAAAAAAAAAAAAAAAACTGTATGAGTGTAAACTAATATGTCAAACACAATAATAATGTGCTATAATATGTCAAACGTAATAATAATGCTATAATATGTCAAACACTCGTCTACATTGCAGCAGGGCACAATGGCTCTCTCATTGTAATGTTTTATCAACTTTGAATTGTGGAAGAAAAATTTTATTCTCCTTAAAGAAGAAGGATACAAAGATACTCATGATTTTGCTGCTGCAATTTTTTTTAATAAAACTTGCATACACTCTCTGCATTTTTGTAAAGCTAAATTCCCTGAATCTCTTTTGCAAAAAAAAAAAAAATATGCATAGCCTTTATATTACTATGTAGAAAAAAAATTGAATGAAGGTGTGGGCAAAAGTTTATTATTTAATGATGCAGCAATTTTTGATGTCAAATAAATTTGGTTTCACTCAAGGTATATAAACCATTTTTGAAGAGTAATTATCTGTTTAAATGCTGTCAAAATAAAAATTTCAATCAGTTTGCATGAATACTAGACCCATTTAATACTAGTACTCAATTGGAATTTATTTCTAGAGAAGAGGAGAATCTTATTGAGTTCTTTTGGGACAAAAGTTTGAAAGCAATATTTGGTAGCATAAAATTGATAGAATTTTGGATTTCATTAAAAGATGAATATTTCCTTCTAAGTGATAAGCGCAATGATTTTTTAATTGCATTTTCAACATTGTATTTGTGTGAAATTGGGTTTTTGGTGATCATTGTAATAAAAACAAATATTGAGCAAACATCTGCGTGTAAAGAAAATGAGAATAACTGTGTATAGTTTGATTCCACAATTTAAGAAAATGTGTAAGGATTTGGAAGCTCATACATCCCATTAATTATTAATTTAATGTTAAGAAATGAATAAGAAATAAATGAACAAACACAAGTTTTATTTATTTTTAGCTCTTACTTATGATTAGTTATACTTTTATGTAGGATAGTGTGCACTGTGTGTAAATCTTAATTAAAAATGTTGATAATCAAAAGAAATGTAGAACACTGGTGTAATGTTTTTTATGTGTAGAATTTTTATTTGTAACATTCAGTCAAAATTTATTGCATGAAATTAAATTGTTATTAATTGAACATTTTTATTAGCTTTATTTATTATTATTATGGTTTGTTTATTGTTAATTTAAAAAATTTTTATGTAATTTATTTTCAGTTATCATCAGAAATATTATCTTCAAACTCATCATACTAAACTGTTCAATAGCTTGGGAATAAAGACAAAGGATTTAGTTGATTCCACTATTGCAGCAAAATTAAATGGTTATGTTGTTGGAGAAAATACAATAGATTCATTTCATTCAGATAGTGAATTGCTTAAGCTTTCCCCAGAAAATAAATCTTATGTGGAAAAATTGATTGCTCGTGGCAAACAAGCTCATTGCTAACAGCTTAATTACTCAGTGTTGTGGAAATAATACTAGGATAATTATTTTTGTTGTATTTATAAGAGTTTAATTATTGTTAATTGTTAAATATATATTTCTACTTAACTTATTTTTCACATGAAAATTTATTAGACAAAATAGAATCTTATTTTATTTCTATTAATTTTTTTTACTTCTAATTGTATTTAAAAATTGTTCATTATTCGGGGATAGAGAACAATATATGTATGTTAAGTATATTTGAAGTTCCCCATGATATTTTTCAATTGATAGGTCTTTTAGTATAAGCTAGAATAAATATAAAGATCCACTTCATTTCCCCTATTAAAATTTTTTTATGTAAAAAGAATATTCATGTATTGTATTTTATAAGTACTAACTAAATTATTATGTAAATTTTTTTTATATTTGATTGACTTGTTTGAATTATTTGTAGCAATAACTGAAATTCTACTTTTTTGTATTTAGTACAAATATAAATATTTTGATAAATTTTTTCAATTTTTTATTTGTTTTACCATTGCATTTTTAATAATATGCACTTGCATTTAAGCACAATTTTCATCATGGAAAATTTTTTTCTAAACATAGATTTGAAAACTCAGACTGAAAATCCGCATTTAAATTTATAAAATGGTTACATTTTGAAGGGGGCAGGGGTGATTTACATGAATTATATTGGAACTCACTCGTAAAGAGAAAGTACTTATGATTATATCAATTATATTTAAATATATATTTTTAATTGTATAATGTATTGCCCTTCATGTAATGACCAGCTTAACTTCCTATTTTTCATTGATTTAATTTGTTTTATCTAAAATCCTGAGCTATGGCTCTAACCTTTTGTTTCTTTTTAATTTCTTTTATGCAACAACCTTTTAAGTAATTTAATAGCCTAATTAAGCAAATGGAGATATAAGGTCACTCATTCCCTAGGTTCTCCTTCAAGTAAAACAACCTTTGCCTTTGTAATGCCCTTAATTTTGTTGAATGTGCACAGCATACATGAATATCTGTAGTCGAAGATTGAAGATTATTATTATTATTTGTACATTTTTCTGTTTTGATCTGCTGTACGTGGCTTTTTCCTTTCTAATTATATGTATATATACAAACACACACAGAGAAGAAAGAGATACACCAACTACTATGGATTCTGCACAGTCAGAATGGAAAATAAAAATAAAAAAATAACTGACTATGGGCTGCAAAAAAATATGCTTCTATAAAAATTTAAAAATAAAACAAAACAATCTTTGTTATTTTAACTTTGCTGTAGAAAATCTTATGCAGTTTTTTTAATGGAAAAGAAAGTAAAACACAATCTTGCTTAATAATGTGCACAAATAAATTTGTTACTTCCATTATATTTTCTTTTATATATATATATATAAGTATTAGTCTGCAAGCTTAATTACTGGTCTTTTATGCCAAGCTTATTATTTGTGTATATGAATTTTTTGCTCTTTACAATGCTTATAGTTTCATCTCTAAATATTATGTAGGATTTCATGTTTAAAAAGATACATTTTTTCCCATATTAAATATAATTTGTAATAAATAAGTGCACAACACTCTTAAATTAATGGGAATTTTAATGAACAATTCTTCAATGTAAATAAATACTGCATCACAACATAATAAAAATTATACTTCTTTGTAGATATGAATTTTATAGTACTGTTGACAATCATATTGATTTTCATTTAAAAAGTTGTATATGCTTGCTTGCTACCTTCCTCATTAATGACAAGCATAAAAATATAAAAAATTGTCTGAATTACTACTAAAAGCCTCATTCAAGATGTCTCATATTTTACTATCTCTTTCTCAGTATATATATATATATATATATATATATATATATATATATTTAAAAAAAACTATATACATAACTAAACTGTTTGCATGTGAATTTAGAATTACTTAAATTGGGATCTATATAAAAAAATGTTATTTTATGCAGTGGATCCTTATTGTAAAATGAAAAGCAATTCATAATTTAAGAAAATTTTGCGAATTTTGTAGAAATAATAATTTTACGAAGAAATAATATGTAATTATTTAAACTTTTATTTTGTTAACTAAAGATTTTAATTTAGCCTTCTAATATGAATTTTTTTTATACATAATTTTTAAAAGTGTATTTGTCATGTAAAGAGGTTTAGGTGTATGTATAATACAGATATGAGATTATATATATAATTTTGTTACATAATCATTAGGAACATTATATACATGGAAACTCTTCTCAATGATCCATTAAAAGAATTATACACTTTTGGATGCATATGCCACTAAAAATATGTATAGAAAGTGCTGAACATTTTGCAAGTAATTATTTAATGACAGTAAACTCGAAAAGAAATATTTTAGCCTTAAATAAATTTATATTCTAATGAGGAAGGAAAAAATTTTTTTATCAATATCAAATATTTATCTAAGGATTCTCTGATAAATGAATATTAATGATTTATTCTAATAACAATTATTCAGTAACATTGAATTCATAAAAGACATTTAGTGTGATGTTCATAATTAAAATTGATAAATATCGTAGGCTCGGGAGGGATTATTCCTAAAATTTGACACTTTTGAAAATTTCATGCTATGCAACTTGAAAATAAGATATCTTTTCCAAAGATGTTTTATCTCATTCTCTAAAATAAATATGTTTCAGAAGTTTGTATGATTTCTGTAGGCATTGGTAAAATGTAGCATATTGTTGGCATATAAGATCATCCAATATTTTCTTGCAAAAATGCTTATTTTGCACCTGTGTATACCAAAATCTTTAATAAGGCACTCATATAAATGTAACTGAAAAGCATTTTTATTAAATATATTGGTGGCTTTATTGAATATTAAGTTGAGAATATGCTATAAGTTTCTGCAAAATTCATATACCAATTTTTTTAAAAAATACACGACAAGGTTACAAATTTATTTCTAGCACTATATTGGAAAATTTTAGTGGTACACATAATTACCCTGAGTAGCCCCTAATTATTCTGTGATTTGTATTTAATATATCCAGATATTTCACATGCTTTTTTAAGGAAAAGTTATTGGTCATATTGTACTTTTCATTTATTTTCTGTTATGTACAATATAAGAAGTAGCTACTGTAATTTTTATTAATTTTATATATCCTAATACACTGTAGTTAATATCTGTATTGAATGTTTATACAATATATATAAATGCTACTATCAATGTAAAAAATGTAATGCAATACTTTTCATTATCCAGCCCTTTTATAGTTAAAAAACATACTTTATATGAATTTAAATTAAAATGCTATAGTACACTCATGTCCATAAATTAAGGATAATTCAGAATCACACAGAAATTGAACTCTAAAATAAAAATTTTACCTGTAGAATTATCACACACATCTTGAAGAAGAATATGTAAATTACAGGAAACCACCAGATGGCGCGGATAGTACGTCACAATGACGAGAGTGTAAGAGAGGGGTATATAAGGAATGGTGGCAAAAAAGTAAAATTGTTCACAAGCGCTTTAAAAGCCTTTCATTGCAATAACCGCATAGTTACGGCACAAAGGAAGCATTTGGATGATTTTTTACGTGGTAGAATTATCGGACGACTGGAATGTGGACGTACCTAGCTGGAAGTATCCAGGAACTTGGAATCGCCCAGAGTGTCATCTCCAGGCTTTGGCAACGATTTCAAGATGATGGTAATGTGAGTAGATGTTACAGCACAGGTCGCCCCCGAGTTACAACGCCGAATGAGGACCGGTATTTAGCAGTTACTGCCAAAAGAAACAGACGGAGCACAGCATCAGACCTGTCTCGTCAGCTCTCTTCAGCTACCGGTACGACAGTTTCAAGGCAGACCGTGTACAGACGCTTAGGGCACATTGGTCTATATCTCGTAGGCCTATGGCACGTTGGTCTATATGTCGGATTTTCATATGGAGAGCGCCAGGTACCCGTTACCACCAAGAGAACACCATTAAACGACACCGTTACGGTGGTGCAGGATGGCTCGTTTGGGGAGAAATTATTCTTGGTTCCAGAACTGACCTGCATGTTCAGAGTATAACGATGACAGGCCACATCTATCGGGATGTCATTCTGGAACAACATGTACGTTTGTTTCGGGGCGCCATGGGTGCTGAATTTCTGTTTATGGATGACAACGCCCGTCCTCACCTTGCAAACATTGTAGACGAATGCCTTCAATTGGAGGATATCACCCGTATGGATTGGCCAGCATACTCACCGGACTTGAATCCAATAGAGCATGTGTGGGATATGCTTGGCCGACGAATTGCAGCCCGTCAACCCAACCTGTCAACCGGAACTTCGGAGGGCATTGCTTGATGAGTGATGTAATATTCCCCAAGATCAGATTGATAATTTGATACTCAGCATGCCTAGGCGTTGTAAGGCCTGTATTGCATTGTCCGGGAGACATACTCCATATTAACCATCATACTAACCATGTTATACTGTTTTTTGTAAATAGGTTCTTTTTTGAAATTTGCTCCAGGGAGTAAAAATCGCAATTTTTATTAATTATGTCAAACATATAGCATCTTTTTTGCTCTTTACCTTTTGTTTAATAAATAGACTTTACAAATAAGTCAAATTTGTTTTGCTTCTGTCTCTTTCTTTGCCTGAACTTCATTATCCTTAATTTATGCACATGAGTGTATTAATATATTATGAATAAAAAAATTTTTTTTTAGTCCCATACTCTGAAGGCGTTTCAAATAAGCATACTCATTCTACTCCTGATGTACACTATGCTCATTTGGAAAAACTTATCTTTGATTAAAAATGTTTAATTTTGACATTATATTACAATTAAGAAACTAAAGAAAGGATGAAATAATTCGCAAACGACTTATTCATTGGTATTATAAAAAAAATTTTCAAAATCGGACAATTTTGTGAAAATTATATATATGTGATTTTCATTTATTATTTGCATAACACACTACTGTATTAATGCATATGGACTTCTGTTATATTATACAAGGAAAAATTATATGCTGCACATTAAAAGATTTGAGAATTAGTGCTTTAATGCGTCATATATAAACACTTGTATGATTAGATAAATTGAATATTGATATATTTAAATAAAAGTTTCTTTCAATTTTGCAGAAATTTTATATAACTTAATAATTTTTCAATTCATGAAAAAAAGAACGTATTATCATTTTTTTTTTTCCATCATAATTTAGAAGTTAATAGTTGTGATTTCTCAACTCTGAACTTAATGTATTAAGGATAGATTTTAACATTTGTAAATTAATTTTGGTTAGATTATAGAAAAAATAATCTACTGTGTAATTTAAAATAAGCAATTATAAATGAATAAAATTGAATTCAAAAAGCAAGATAGAGAATAAAATATAAAAATGAATCATTATAGAACAAATATTTTTTGTATAAAAATTGTTAGTATAACTTATAAAAAGTATTATTTTAAAATAATACATTTTTAGGGTTTTTTATGATTATTAGCAGTAGTGTTTTTAATCTGGGAAGGTTTAATAATTAAATTTTATTTTTAACAATAAAAGTAACCATAAAAATTTGCAATCACAAATATTTATTGATATCCAAATTTATCAGATTCTTATCTGTTTTAAACACAAGGTTAAAATGGTCACTACTAATTTTTCTTATAACAACTGTAGTAGGCAAATTATAATATAATTTGTAAATAATAGAACATACAACAAAAATCAAGTACTTTCAATCAAATGAGAAACTTAAAAGAAAAAAAAAAAAAAATGAATATTAACAGTATTTTAAAAACCTCAATAAAAAATAGTACTTGTATATAGTCCAGTTCGGATTTTGTTGCAAAATGTAATATTGATATCATAAATTTGGAAAAATGAGATATTTAGAATGATAATCAATTGTTTGAAATATTTAATAAATGACAATATATACTTATTAGAGTAAGCCCCAAATATTAGAATAATTTTTACATAACTCTTCAAGTGAAATACATCCCAATTTATGATACTTGAACTAAAAGAACCAATTACAGCCTTTTCGTTATTGTTGAAAATCTCACCCAGCAGATGACTGCAAAATTAATTACTTGCCCTAACAATAAATTCTCTTCTAACAAACTAGCATCTTTAAAGGTTGCTTTTTTGTATATTGTAATGCAAAAAAACTTTTATTTAAATTATTAAGAATTTAATAAAGTAAAGCTACATGTTTTTTTTTTTATTTCCATCTGCACTTCTCTAATTAACTTCTACTTTCCTTCGCACTTCTCTAATAATTATTCTAATTCTCTTCTTAAATTTGATTATTAGATGAAGTCATCACATACCAAATTTTGCACTTACTTATGGAATTTACAAACATGTAAATTAAATGTTTATATAAGTCTATCGGTTAATAAGAACTACTGTTCCTTATTATTGCAACATTAAGTAATACACTCCCCCTTTAAAGAAGTAAATAATTCTCTGCCAAATGATGTACAATAACTGAAATTAATAATCCAAGATGTATAATATCATTACCATAGTTGGTTCAACAGCCCATGGTGGGCCAAGGTCTTCAGCTTATTGACAGATTTCGAAACATAAGAATTTTTCTTTTTATAGGATAGATTAGTTAGTTCTATGCCCAACCCCTGGTTTGTTACTCTACGATCATATTAGACAGACACCTATGATTTAAAGTGGGGTATAATCATATGTGGAAAATAAATAATTGTTATGGCTGTTCATTAGTTTTTAATTAATATTCATTTGATTTGTGCTTTATATAAGAGTACTGATTAAAAAAATTTAGTTGATATAAAAAAAAAATATCAATTTTTTTATTGTTTAACTAAAATATTTGAGAATTATCATTATCAATGTATTACATAAATTCATATTAATTAAAAAAAAAATTATTCAGTAATTTACTTTCACTTTTTGGTTAAAAAATCATATATGGAACACTTGAATGAAACTTAAAAGATAGATTATAATGAAACATATTTTAAATCATTTGAACAGAAAATGTTTTTTACCAATTAAAATGACTTAACTTAAAATTTTATATTATGAAACACTACTAAAGTATATTTATAAAAAAAATTGTTGAAAAGAGATTGAAAACAATGGTAAAATTATAATTATTGCTAAAAGTTTTATTTTCACAATTTCTAAAAAAGAAAATAATGAAAAATCTCACCACTTCAGGTAAAAAATATTCACAATAGTCTGATGTACATATTTAATACCAAAAATTGTACTTAGAAGAAAAAAAGAAAATTAGATTTTAATATTTAGAAAATAACTAATAATATTAAAAAAAATTGTGTATAGTAAATACTAAAAGACTATAAAAATTTTATGAGTAATTATAATTCATTATTTAATTAGATATTACGCTAAAATACTTTTACTATGATAAGCAAACTATTTTTTTTTATCATTAATGCCATCTTAAGATTGTGTATGAAGAAGACAATTATAAAGAAATTGATTTAATTAAAAAAATAATAAACATCTATTTATTTTATTCAATAAGTAATAATTTAAAAAATTAAAATCATGTTCATATAAAGATGTATCTGCACTCATAACATTGATTTTCTTTAAAAACTGTTTAACATAATGTAAATTTTCAATAAATATAAACACCACTTTTTTTTTTTTTTTTTAAAGACTCATAATATTATCCTTAGAGTGAGAAATCGGATAGTTTTCGATAGCATGGCTCAAAAATGACTATATACAAGTAGATAATCATATTCATGAACAGTTAAATTACGAAGGAATAGATAAAAAATTAATACTTTTCTGAAATTAAAAGTTAAACATTACCTTATGAGGTGTGCAGATCTATCTCCCCGTGGTGCACCTGGTAATACTTTTTAGTGGCTAAAAGATCTGCAACTTGGAATTTTTGTTAGATTAATGAACTCTGTTTCAGTGTTTTGTTGTATTATTTTGTTGCTGCTGTATGGTTTTTTTTTTTTTTCCATTGTTCTTATTTTTGCTGTAACTGTTCATAATCTGCCATTGGAAATAAAAACATTATCTTACGAAGGAAGCTAAATTTGAAATAAAGGATGGATATCATTAATGATAATCAAGTGCCTCTTCTCAAATGCTTAAACATTGATAAAATATTTTAAGAATTTCTGGGAAAGGAGAATGGAAATTTGTTTTTGACAAAGTTTATATCAACACGCTTAACATAATTTTTTAAAAATGTCATATTGAAAGTGCAAATACAATTCTGCCCTTTTTTAGATATATAAAAGACGTTTGTTTATCCCATGAAATAAATTGAAAGTATTCTGTATCTGAAGCTACATTCTTTACCCATCTTTCAGGCAATTGATGGGTTCCTTCATTGTAGATAATTGGCTTTTGAACGTGAACCAATTATTCAGCCAAATTTTGATACTTTCGTAAGAAGTGAACTTTGTTTTAAAAAGGGCTGATTGCATTGATTGAATTAAATGGCAATCTGAAAGTGTAATGTCTGGTGAATACGACTTATGTGATAATACTTCCTAGTTCTGCCCTTCCAAATAATTTTTAACTAATTTGAGCAATATATCTGACATCATAATGATGAAAATTAATTTGGGTTTATTCTTCTATTCCTGCCCAATAATTTGCATCAAGAGCATTAATTCATGACAGTAGACAATGCCAGTAATAATTTTAGCAATTCATAACAGTAATATTCAGATCACTCATTTCCAATCCAACCAAGTGCAAAAGCAGATGATTATAACTAATCAAAGCAATGAACACACTTAGAAAATATTTTTAAATTTCCATTTTTTTTCACAGTCATTGCTAATATGCAAATACTTTGCCATTAAAAATTTAATTGTTTATTTCAGAAGTACATTTAAATTTATATATGGATATATACAAAATATGAAAGTTTGCTAGTACTTTCTCTTTTCCTCGTTGAATATCATAAGTCATACATATTTATAAAACTATAAAATTTTTCTCTGCAATTTACAGATAAACTTAAATTGAGAATAATATTTTATTTTGTTAAACTATCAAAATTATTTGTTTTATAATGGATAAAATATTTAATAAAATTAAATTAAATGATCAATATTTTAATTAATGAAACAAAGTTTTATTATTATTTTTTTATAATACTTAGAGGAGTTCCATTTAGCCCACCTATGTGACTTGGGCATTTTGATAGATTTTAATTTCAAAACAAGAAATGTTTACATGCCCTTAGGTATTTTTATAAATAACAGCATTAACCAAAACTTTATAAGCACAAAAGCTATCAAATGATAATTTTTATTTATATAATTAAGAATTTTGCTTAAAAATTCAACAGACATAAATGTGGGTTGCAAGGTTATTAATACAAATCTTAATTATTCAATACAAGTAGAGTGCAAGTTCTTACCGAAAAAATTATGCTACATTATAATTAGATATTAGTGAATAATTGCCAAGTTTCATTTAAATATCTTGTGATTTAAAAAATCATTTTAATGTTCAACATGACTGATTATAATATTAAAGCAGTGAAACGAAATGTTATTAATTTTTATTCATAATATAAGTGCAATTCACAGAAGAAAAAAACCAGATTTAATCAGATCATATAAAATTTGATTTCAAAAACATTGAAATATGTTAAACAAGTTATATTATCAAAAGAGAATCAATTCTAAAATGCACTTAAGAATTATTTCATACATTAACAGATATCATGCATCAGCATGGAATACTGATGTTATTAAATAGCTAGTACATTTATCTTTTCTGTTACTTATTAATAGATAATGAAATTAAGAACAAATGAACAGTTTGCAGGACACAATGAAAAAAAAAGCAATGTTGATTCCACACACAGGTATCTTAACACTTCTTGTTAAGATCTATAGTTCATCACTTTTTGCCCATTTTCAGTTGTTTTTCCTCAGTGAATTCTTTTTGGAGACGTTGTAAAATTTCTTGTTGCTTATCCTGTTCACTACTTAGGTCTTTCAGTAATTCTTCATTCCGTTTAATTTCAGATGAAATGAACATAATTCGTTTTTCAACATTTTGTTTCGCTTCTTCTATATCTTGTTCAATAAGAACGGGGCCGGTCATTTTATATACTTTATTTTCCGGTGTAAGAAATTCCAATTCTTCTTTAACTACAGTATTTTCTGAAAGCTGACCGTCCAAAGTTTGTTTAGCAGCCATGGCCTTTTGAATATTTTTTTGGATGTTTTTTATTTTATCAAGTTCCTGCGATAAACGCTTCTGAAATTCTTCTGACCCCATTATTGTGAAGTACCCACAAATTAAACTACAAAGTAAAAGTAATTTTTTTATCTGTAAATGTTACAAATAGATACAGATGCGAGAAATGAAAATATCGTGAATATGAAAGTAAACGATGTCGTTGCCAGATATAAGTACCTACTATCTATGAATTTCGATACAGTTTTGAAAAGGAGGTAGTTAGTTTTTTCTTGAAATTCATTAACCACAAAAGGGCTTCATATTCTGCATTTGCAGGGATAAAAATTATCAGAACATGATCAATTTCCAATAATTTGTCAGACAAACATTTTAAAACAAACAGTAACAAAAATAAAAAGAAATTTACAACAATAAAAAATGTATTTAAAACAGAAATTCGTTTTCGAGTTTGAAAACCTTTGAAATCTTGGAATAAACCTTCATTTTAAAATTACTTGACTCTTAGAATGCAATAGATATTTTTTGTAAACTTTATTTGAAATTTTTAATGATTTAAATTTTTTTTTATGATGGATTTTGTAGACATGATATTTATGGATGCTGAAGCTATTGAGAGGAACAGATCCCCTTAGGTCCATTTGAAAGCACTCGTTCCGCTTTCGCTAAATATTGCAAGAAACTTTACAAATGAGCAAATTAGCAAAAAATTGACTTAACTCTCTCTCTCTCAAAAAAAAAAAAAAAAAAAAAAACCCTACAATCCAACACTACAGGACAACATTCGCCTTGCACTGAATGACAATGCTTATTGCTACAAATATAAAAAAACGATATTGAAGAATTGAAAAAGTGAGGTCGAAACAAGTTCCTTATCCCCAGGTTACTCTGATGATTGTAAAATCCACCAATAATCTGACTCAAAGTCTCAAGAAGTTAGATGATGTCTATTTTATCAAATTTATTGTCAAGCTTGCCGAAAAAATTGTAAAAGTGTTTCCAAATGGCTCGGTTTGTTTCAGTTTGTCTTTGTTTCAGTTTGTTTTGACGGTTCTTTTGTGCACACTATCGACTATAAAATCTGCACCCCTTCCACCATCCGTGCGAGAAATAGCAAAGCAATAAATACTAAAGCCAAAAACATTCATATGGTGAACATTCCATCCGCCATCATAGTCGATCAATTAGAGATTGCTATTAATTGAAGTAATTTAAAGTAGATTATCAAAGTTGTCCATTTTTTTTATTTTTTTTTTTTTAACTAAAATCTTCAATTGATAGCAGTTACTAATGATAGTTGGAAACAAGTAGCATATGCTCATTTATTTGAATGTTGATAAAAAAATTTTTTAAAGTGCTAAGAATTTTTTTTGATAAAGAGCAGGAGAGATTACAAAAATATATACTTGTATGCGCTTTAGATATTACAAGTTTATATACTTGTAGCACATATTTTGGCTGGCGGCCATGAATGACAAGTTTTTTAAGTTATTATTATTCGTTTTCTTTATTAATCGCAATTTGATAACTCAAAATACAGCATCCAATTGGCGATCTTACATCTCAAAGTCAAGACGAGAAAAGTGATAAAATACTCAATAACCAATGAGATCTTCAATGCTGATAATAAAATCATTCGGGTAGTCGAGTAGGACTTTTTGTATTTTCTGATATCTGGACTTTGAACTGTTTTCCCGCCCACGAAACTTGCGATAACGAGTAAACTTTAAAAAGATTTTTACTTTGGGGTAGCTTTTATGGGAATTGTTGAATATTTAATTTAGATTGATATTTTATAAGTACGAATTTTATTAAAATTTTTATCTATTTTCTTATAAATGAAAATTGAACTTTTACATTAGTTTTATATAAAATCGTGTCATCCTGTGAAAAATAATGAATCAAATGTTAAGTTTCTTTTCTGTTACTTAAATATTTAAAAACAAAGAATGGATGCTTTTTCTAGAAAAACTATTTTTAAATTTTTAAGGAATGCATTAAGTGAAAATTTGTTTTCCTCTTACTTATGTAACATTAATTTACTTAAAAATTTTTCCTTTTAGTTGTAGATGTATATTTTTCCTGTAAGTTGCCCAATAAGTTATTTTTTTATATAAGAATATTTAGATAAAATTTGCCATTATTTTATTATTGATGTTTTATTTTTATTAAATTAAAATTCAATATATATTGAACTTGCATTTATTTAAAAATTAAAGAAAAATATATCTAAAGATAATTTTAATAATTTTTTTGAAAGTATAACAGACACCAAGAAAACTTTTTTAACTAAACAGGGTAGTTGGCATTTAATTTTAAAATATAATTTATTTTTAATAATTATTCAACTTATTAATTTTTTATAGCTCAAATATGAAGGACAAGGAATGCATTTATTTATTTCATTCTCAGAATTTAAGAATTAATTCTTTTCAATGAATTTTATTTTTAAAAATACTGTATGATTGTTATAGTTCTAATAATCAAATAATTGGCCTGCAACTACAGATTGAAATATTTCTCAATAGCTTAATATAAATTAGTTATAGTGCAATTTTTTCATTTTGTAATATTTTCTATTAGTGTTTATAATTTTAAGCTCTCAATTGCTAATAGTTTTCTTATGACATTCATTATTTAATCAAAAATAATTCTTTAACTTTATAAATTGTTTTCAGAGAATTTAAACATGGTTGTAATTGACATTCCAAAAGAATATGGATATGTTGTTCTAGTTGGAACATCATCAGTCTTCATAGCCTTGTGGCATGGAATAAGAGTTTCTGTGGCTAGGAAGAAGTATGGAATAAAGGTAACTATTCTTCTTTAAATATTATTTTCATTTATATTTGATAAAATTTTTTATTGAAAGCTAAATATTTAAAAGAGTCTTATAAAAAGTTTTAATATTATTCCTTTATAATTAAAGAAATATTCTTTAGTCATTTTAAATTTAGAAAATTGTTAAGAATAAGATTTTTTTTTAAAGAATTTGTATATAGAATTTATTATGTATTTAGTTTGCAAGACATAATTATTTATGACTAATTATTTATTATCTAACTACATTGTGAAATCAAATCATTTATGTATAGCTGTAGTTTTTAAAGTCTTTTAAAATAAGCTAACATTTTTGTTTACTTTAATAAATTTAGAGTGGTAATCTGTTTAGAAATTACTAATGTTAAAATAAAAATTTCCTTTTGTGTGTGTGTGTGATATTAGTGTTTATTAAAAATTATATGAGCATTTTATTTCAAATTTCTTTTTAAGAAATTAAATACCTAAATAATGAATTTAATTAATTTTGAGTAAATTAAATGTGTTCTGTTAAAGATAATAAATAAAATCGTTTAGGTAAAATAGCGAGTCATACATTTTAAGAAATATGATAAAGGATTTTAATATATTTTGTAGATAATGTTAATAAAATAAAGAGAAAAGGTAATAGAATATATAATTTGACATAATAAAAATAGGAACATTAATTTTTCGACTGCTAGTTTGAAGATAAAGTTTAAAAAATTCATCTCAAAAATTTGTATTTGTTTTTATTGTCAAACATGTGTAATCTTATGTTTCGCATTGTCTTCTGTATGTTTATATGTAAGTATTAGATCAATACATCAAAAAAATATATTACCTTTCTATAAGAATGTTCTTTGATAGAGAATATGTTAATGTTAAACAGGGCTGTCCAATCTATTTCCGTGTACTGTGAGGTACAACTTGAACTGGTAGATGTTGTATTACTTGTATTTTTTAAGTGTCAAACTAAATTTCTTAACATTTTAATATATTTTTTTATATTAGTTATTAATTTGACCTTGATAAAAATCAGAAATTTTAATTGATTTGATGATTATACAAAATTTATTGATTTAAAAAAGAACTCTACTCAAGAAGAAATAATTGTGATATTTTTGCTTTTTTATATTGATGAATATCTTGGATAATACAATTTTAAATATTGACTCAACAATTAACAGTTGGCAGTTAACATGATTTATTTAATAATTAATATAAGATAACACAATTTCATGATTAAATTAATAAAATTTTGTGTGGCCTAAAAGTTTTTTTTTAAATGTGCGAAATATGTTAAATGACTGACCACCAATGGCAGAAAGTGTACAGTTAATAGTTTGAATAATTTTATTTTATAAAACAAATTAAAATGTATCGTCATTTTTGGTCTTAATTAAAAGCTTAATTTGTTAGATTTTATTTTTTATTTTTATTATGCCAATGGGAAATTTTTAAAACTGTAATTCTGATTATAATAACAGTGAAAATATGTTAACAATTTTGTAGATATATTATTAGATATGCTTTATTTATATGCAATTTATGAGAATGAGTGGAATGATAACAAATTCACATTCGTGATTCAAGTAAATTTTAATACCATAAGTCATTATAAATTAATTTGCTGAGAGCACAAGACTGTTGCACACATGATTATTATGATAAAACTATTTTTTTTTTTTTTAAATAATATATGTGTAATATTTTTTTTACAGTATCCTACCATGTACAGTGAGTCGAATGCAGTTTTTAACTGCATCCAGCGTTGTCATGGAAATTTGTGAGCCTGGGTTATTTCTTATTTTTACAAATTATTCAAATAACTTTTAGTGATATAATTCAATAAATATTCCATGTCCTTTCAGCTTGAAAATTACCCACAATTCTTATTTCTTCTCCTTACTGGTGGATTGTCACATCCTGTAAGTAGCAAATAATAATTCGGTTCTGAAGTAAATATTTTTAAAAATATTTCAATTTTATTATATTAAATTAATTCAGTTTTCCTTCTCTTTTTAATAATTTTTTTCTCTTTACAGAAATTAAGTGCTGTAGGTGGAGCTATCTACATGTTAGGAAGAATAGCATATGCACTTGGTTATTCTACTGGAGGTATTATATATTTTCTTTTAATATAATTTTATTAAAACAATTAAGTTAGCTTAAAACACTTGTATTTCTATTTGTTTAAAAATTGCCATCCTTCTTTATTAAAATTTGAATAAATTAAATTTTTAAAAAATTATTTCATTCAGCTATAAAGTTTTTGTTCTTAAAACTACAACATCATGTGATAATATTTCATCCCTTAGAGTAATTTAGATCATACAATTTTAGAATATAATCAATACATATATAATTTTTTACAATTTATTATTTAATTTTTCTTATTATTATTAATTTATTTTTATGTTCTGCCTTTTATTAGCAATTTTATATTTTGTGTGTGTGTTCTTGTATGATAATTTTATAGAAACTTATTTCTGAGACAAATAATTACAAGTAATATATTTAATTTTTATTGGGATTGAAAATATAAAGCTTATTATATTGAAGTTATACATTTTTCATTCAAATTAATAACATAATGGTCAAAAACACAATTTATACAAAAATTAAAAAGTGAAAAATCTAAATAGTTATGACACAAATAAAGTGTAGGTTTATGAATTGAGGTCTTGCTTGGTATATAATAAAGTAGGGTTTTATATAATTTCTCCTTGAAAAGAAAACCTAATTAACTAATATATGCATTAACTATCATTGCATTTAGCTTCCTGTACCATTATTAATTTAATATAGCAAAATGTAGGATGCAGTGTTTTTATTCTTGGAATTAAAATATATAAAAAAATCTGCACAACAAAGAAAATAATATAATGCAAAATAAAATATTAGAATTAAAGAACAGTTAAATTTTTAAAATTATTTTGTAATGTGAGAAAGCAAATTAAAAGTTTTTCAAGCATTCAAAGAATGAGCAGTGTAAATCTTTTAACTTTTAATGATTAGAAAAATATTTTAGATGAAAAAAAAAAAAAAAAAAAAAAAAACATTGAGAACCCCAGAGCTTTATTCTAATGAAAATCTAACTAATTTTGTAATTTTTTGTCCCTGAATTTTCCAGATTTATTTCGTAAAATGATTTTTGAGAATTTTTTTTTTTTTTTTTTTGCTAAATATTCCAAATATGCTATAAAAAGGAAAAACTGAA
The DNA here is from genome assembly GCA_021605095.1 of Caerostris extrusa. Classification (NCBI taxonomy): domain Eukaryota; kingdom Metazoa; phylum Arthropoda; class Arachnida; order Araneae; family Araneidae; genus Caerostris; species Caerostris extrusa. The sequence goes on along the minus strand of BPLR01016595.1, from coordinate 81,066 downwards.
AACACTGACCAATTTCAGAATGTGGCAATGAAATCTTTCTTGAAAATACGGAGAGCATACAGCTATTAATTCAGCACAAATAAAAAGATTTGCGGTAGCAACAGTGGCAGTGTCAAGTTTTTATGGTGACCTGTCATATTTACTCCTGGGTCACATAGGAATTTTCTGTATCTAATTTATTCTGTTTATACACATTTGAATGCTGGCTTTTGATAAAAACTATGCTGAAAACTCGTACACAAAACTTGTCCAGAGTTAGGCAACTGCATTCTAGGGGGAAAAAGCCTTGTCAAAATTACTTTATTAATTGAAACTTAATTTATAAAATGCATTTTACGTTTTAATATTGATAATGTAAATCTAAATTTTAAATGTGGCCTTCAGGTGTTGTATCTCCATCTATACTTTTAAAAACATTTATAAGAAATAAATTTGTGTCATTATAACTATGCATGATTTTTTTCACTTCACCGTTTAAAAACTTTTACTTTTAGATTTTATGCTGTTTCACAATGCATCCAAAATAATATTTACACTTTTCATAATTTTAAATTTTATTAACAAAATGAGTATTATTCATAAGGATAAAGGTTAAAATAACTAAGCTATAAAAATGGCAAATACTTCCTTGGTTTTCATTATCCTGCAAATTATTTTGAATTTTTCACTTTCAGTATAATAATATACAAACAATACAACATTATAAAGATATGTTATTTAAAATAACTAATTAAGTTAAATTCCTGCATGTGCAACAAATGTAATTTTGGATGAAAAAAAAAAAGCGCAAATCTTCTATAATCTGATATTACTTGTGCTAGTTTATTGATCAAATGAATGTTAAAGAAAATAAAGTTCTGATTTTATGTCAGTGATAGAATGGAAATGGATGTAGAATTTATGGAATCCTGTAGGATAAAATAAACCCTGAAAATCTCCATCTGCATTACTAAATAAAATATTAGCACAAAAATGAAGTTGCATCGATTAAAATTGGTTAAAAAGCAAAATTTCATAAAATTAAAATATGAGAAAGCAAAATTAGGCTGGTACAATTAGGGAGTCCATTCCATAATTCCTGTATAACTATTGTGTATCCTGTACAAAAGCCCCTTCTGAATTTTTTTGGTTATAAATTTTGTTTGTTAAAAAAATGGATAGTGCCACTATTCACTCTGAAATATTTAAAGAATTGAAATAATAAAGCAGATGAAGTTCGGAATTGAGTCCTTAATGGTGTTCGAAGACCATATCTTAAGTTGTACCTCTTGTCGATTATTAATCGAGATGAAATAAGAACAGAAATATTAATTTAGACTATTGAATTAAAGTTAAAATTCAAGTTAAACTATTAAAATAGAGACACAAAAAGTAAAACTATAAAATTAAAAATTACGAATTTTATATTAACAAATTAAAGATAGCTAGCATTTAGGAATAATTACGGAACACATTGGCTCTTAACTTTGTAATTTTTCATTTTGCTATGAAGATAGTTTTCCATATTGGTAATTTCAACTATTCGGTTGAAAGAACTCGTAGCTCTTGTAAATTACCGCTACTTCTTTTTAGAGTTTGCCTTCCAGGACGGTAACCAGGTAGCCTCGTTACGAGGGCGTTTCGCTTGAAATTTTGAAGATGTAATCCTTAATAGGATCTGGATCAGTATCTTTGTGGATTTGCTTCCTGTGTACAAACCGCGAGGCAATGACAATGCTGGCTATTCTGAAACACTTGCAACTTTCGAAGGTTTTGCATTGAGATAGAAGCCCATATAGGACAACAATACAAGAGAATTGGTCGAAGAATCGACTTATAGAGCAGAGGCTTGTTGGAGCTACTTTAATAGTGTAAAGAAAAAGTTAATTTTGCATCACTTGGTACATAGTATATTCAGTAACCCAGTAGACGGACTGTCCAAAAATAATGGCATTGTTGAGATTATCAATATTGCGCTTTCCAGTAAACATGAGACAAGTGCTTTTGGTAGGATTTACCTTGATTTTCAAGGTGGTTAGCCGTATTACTCGTTGCTTCTTTTTTCGAGAACTTTCGGGCAGGGCTTTTAAATAATTCTGATACTCGTTGTTTCTGCAGGTCTCGCAGGTTTTCATTGGGGTTCAAATGACAAAAGCAACATTTGATTTTCCAGAATGTAAAAAGCAGATATGTTCGAGTACTTCAGTGAGCAGATCCAATGCATAATATAAAAAAACATCCTCAAAACATCACAAACATTCCATATATTGAGATGAAAGGTTTCATTTGGCTTTGGAGCATTCAGTGCCCTGCGTCATTTGAATAAAGGCAAAACTGTGACTACAATACATGCCACCAGTCAGCTACTATCCACGGAAGACGCACAAATGTATATGTCTTTGTGAACAATAGCCTCTTGCGAGGTATCGAATTCCAAATTTTCATTGCATGCAGTTCCCGTCATAATGTTGCCTCGCTAACATGTTGAGATGAACCTTCATTCGCTGAATGTAATGATTCTTACTGGGGAGCAGAAATTGCTGCATTCAATTACATTTTTGTGCTCGATTTTTCTTCAGAAGCTGTGAAACTCGTCTTCTGGTCCATCTCCATTAGGATCTTTTTCCTACCGCACTTCCATGGCCATGGCCTTTTCCATGTGCTACAACATTGATAGTAGACACTTTGAAAAATTCGTTGTAAAACATTAAGTCCGGCAAAGTACTCATCGTATGGCCCAAACGCAATTGTGTCCTTTAGCCATTTTGTTAAATCCTTGCATTTATCTATCTCTACGCACAATTCCTGCTTAAAACCAGAATGTCTCACTGAAATTGCCGTTTGATCACGAAGAGTCCGCGTCTCCATCGCTGTGCGGTTGGTTTAAAGATTCATTTATGCTTGCATTTTCAGTTATTTGATTCTAAATGGAACTAATTAAAAATAAATCTCTACAGCTTTATAAATTTAATATTTGGTAATGTGATCTTAAACATTATCAGAGACGATTATTGAATTATCATCTGGAATACATTTTCAATTATCTTAGTTTTTTTGATCATTTGGGTTCTATTTTAAATCTTTGTATACATTAGCTTATAAAGCTTATATTATCTTGCTTCCTATTATAAAAATACAGATCTTCCATCATCTGTAGCTCCCAAAAGTACCTTATTTTATTTTAAAAATATCTTTATTTCTTTCTTGTATTAATATTTTAAATCTGATCAATAATAAATAAATATATTTAAAATCTAGGATCCATGTATCCTCATTAAAAAAAAAAGCATTCACATATGACGCTTTTCGATTAGTTTATTTTTACAGATACTTCGAAAGAAAAAAAAAATACCGGATTAAATATATGCTTATAAAAAATTCTACATTTTTTTAAATTTACAATTCGTGAATTATTGGTAAGAAATTAATTTGTAATACTTAATTTCTATTATAGCAATTGCATAAGTGGTTATTATAACTTAAGAATTCAAAGAGATTTAAATTATATCTAAAGAAATTCTTCTTGGATAAATTTAACTTCTAAATTGGCTTTTATTTTAGTTAAGATGACAGTTTTTGAAGAAATTAGCCAAACTTGTATACCACAATAATTTATATACAACCTTTGTTATCCAGACTATATGTTCATCATTTACAAGTCTTTTTTAAAAACAACTGCTATATAAAATTATATATAGTTATATATTATGTATAGTTTCTTAATTATTTTGTATAACCTTTGACTCAAAAATAATAATTGTTTCAGATCCCCAAAAGCGCTTTCGAGGAATGTTTATGTATGTTGGATTCTTCATGAATGTCTACACCACTGTACATTTTGCCACAAATCTTCTTGGTTATTTTTAGAAAAATTTTTATAATTTAAAAAAAAAATTTTTTAATGAAATTAATAATTTTCAATGTAAATCTCAAGAGTAATTGTTAAAATTTTAATGCTGTGTTTTTAATTTTTGTGTAAATTGAATTTGATTTTCTAATAAATATAAAGAAAAAAAAAAAAGGAGCATTTGTGTGTATCATTAAACTAGGAATTTTAAATATGAATGAAATATTGTTTGAGATTTTTATTTTCGTTAGTGCTACAAAAATCGTATAATTTATTAAGTTTTACGCCAATCTACACAATCCGTTAAATTGTCTAATTAATGCTGTTAATGGATTGGTGAAATCAGCAGCATAATATTATAAAAAGAAAATTGAGATGTATTTAAATTTTATCTCACTGTTTGGGAAGAGAACAATACAATCAAATTGTCTTTTAAAAGAAATACTGTATTTGTTCAATAAATTAAGTTTAGCTCTCGAGAAATATTAAATTGGCCAATCTTACTGTTGAATAGTTATTTTATTGCGATTACCTAGCACTGGTCATTAAATAGATAAATACAAATTATCGATGGAAGTATAGTTTAGAATTGTGATAGCTCAAGGTTGCTACTCAGGCTGGAAAAGTCAGGCAGTTTGATAAACCGTCAGGAAAAACCAGAAAAAGTCAGAGAATTTCTGAAGAAAATTGGAAAACATTTTTTTGTAAAAACAAAACTGGAAAAATTAAATTTCGGATCTCAACGGAAGAAAAGTTTCTAAATCATGGAAATCCTGTGACGTCTCCAAATCTACGTAAAAAAATTTATTTGTTCATAAAAATATATAATCTGGCGCCAGGGTATTGCATGCAGAAGCTAGACGCACAGAAGACGGCGTGTCATTTCGTTGATCTTGGATTCCGAAGTTCCTGCCTACAACTTTTCTACGAGTATTTTTTTTCGGTGTATTATAGATGAAATAGGATGAGCCCAAGTCATCATTCCGCTAATATTAGCCTTCTAGATGCATTTTAAATCATCAATTTCGAATAAGGAAAAGTTTTCTTTTGTGTAAACAGACAAGTTGTAGCCTATTTCCTTTTATATGGATTTTTACTTAAGATTTTTCTATGAATTTCTAATTATCAATGTATGTTAAAAAATTATAGCTTTTTTTTTTTGACGCAGTAAATTTCGCTTGTTAAGAATTTTCTTTGACAAAGCGTCCATGGAAGCACAGAAAACACAGATCCTATTATCTCAAGAACTACTGCACAGATTTTAATTAAATTAAGGAGGAATTATATAATAAAAGATGGCAATAACCGTGCGATATTTATGGTACCCACGCATGATCGTGAGTAAGACTCCTCAGCGAAGGAAGTTCTAAAACCGAGCTTATAATATTGAACAAAAAAATAGACTAATAAGAGATATGATTCCTCCTTGTTAAAAAGCTCTTAAGATGTTAATTCATACTGGAATTGGGCAGCTTATAAGTCCTTGTGGATTATAAATCTACTTCTCCAGTAACATAATATACTTCTACAGTAATGTCCTACTTCTCCAGTAACGTTATTTTCAGCCTCTGGGTAATTTTCGGAGGTGGAAAGCTAGTTGCAGTTGTCTTCACAAAAGGATCCCAGACATTTAGATCCGCATATTTGGCATGCCAATCCAACTGATGAAAATCGTGTAGTCTTCTGAAATAAATGTCAACCCACTGTATTCTATGTTAACACGTATTATCGCGCTTTAAAATGAAATTAGAGGCAACTGCAAAGTGAAAAGGCGAATCTAAGGCTTTAGGATTCACAGCTCTAATCTCACCTTCTCATGTAAAGAAAATAAGTAGTTAGGCTGCAACAGAACTCATCTTTGAATAGAACAATTACACTCTGGTTTCTGGCCCAAAGTTAATGTTCTTTATAAAAATGCCGAAAGGGAGCCCTCTATACACAGAAGGGAGTGCTCTGTTAACAGAAGGTCTTTTGCAATTAGATCCTTTTCATGTAGCCTTCTTCAAACAGTAAACTTGTAACTCGGGTTCCTGTAGGTGAATAAACGTGAGAGAATTAAGAAACGTTTGAACTCCTGTTACGATTTGCTGTTCTGGACAAATGTCAATTTTTATTTCCCGCCGTAACTCTTGGATGACTTCCCAGGTTTTCACTCTAAAGTTTCAATATTATTGAACTGTTTTAAAAATACTGGATTAAACATGGAATGAATACGTGGCTGATTGTTGGGCATTGCATTTTAGTCTCTAGTAATCTGCATTTGTGACCAACTTGCGTTCAATCTCCCCATGTTTCGCTACATCATTCCATCATCAAAACTTTTGTAGTTACTCATCCTAACTATTTGCTTTAAATTTAATTGATTATTACAAAAGAATACCACAAAGAACGCCGAAGTGTCTGGGCAAAAGAAAATTGGTAATTGCCACGTAAGGTTCTAAAGTCTGTTTCTAGATGCACACTTACACACATGTAAAAGTATGGCTCAATTACTGTATAGTGAAGTGGCGACTTTTGACTTGATCTGACTTTAATAATAATATTTTAAATCCATGGACATGATAACAACAACGACTGGTTTGCCTCAAAAAAAAAAAAAAAAACAGTGTTTTTGGAGGGGAAAAAATGCCAGGCAGATGGAAAATGTATAGACAATATTTCAAATAAAATATTTTCCATCATTTTCATACAATGAACGTGTATTTTTTTATTCAAAAATTTCGGTTTTATATTTACATACTTAGTGAACTTTCATTTTTGATACTAAAATAATACTAAGTACTTTTTTAACATGAAATACATTTGTGGATATTTTTAATTTGTGTTAATTATTAAAAAAATTAATTTTTATACTTAATAATTTTAATAATAATTAATAATAATAATAATAATAATTAATTTTAATAATTTAATACTTAATTAATTTTTAGTAATATCTGCTGAAATAAAAATTTAAATTAACGGATCATAGCACACGAAGGAAAGTAATCACTCAGCCACATTCTGGAGAAAAATGCTGTGACGCTTTCCGGTTTCGTAAAAAGGGAAAAATTTAGAGGAAATACTCGATAGGGAAAAATAGGTGCAAAAGGACTGTCTTGAGCTTTTCCCCGATTAGGTGCTCGTGTAAGCTGCTTTATCTCAATTTATTAGGGATAGATAACTAATCTTGCTTTTCAAGGTCACACTTAAACCTTCGGAGTCTATGCGAATGAGTCATGAATGCTGCTTATGGTGTGCCAAAATTGCGTTCGTTCCGTATTGCTGTATTAACAATGACCAATGTCCAACTTATCGAAGCCTTAGCCCCATCTAAAATAATTGACAAACTTCCACGAGTTCGTGGACAAATTCTCAGTTGTATATGAAGGAAAAAAAAGAAAAACAATATTAAATAATTTATTAAAACCGGTTTTCAAAAATAAAAATTATTAACCTTGCATTTTTTCACATCGATAATGATCGGCAATTCAAAATTAAAAGTGGAAATTTTATTGGCATCGATGAGATTCTAATCTGTAAACAACTGCAATGCAGCTTTTCGTTATGTAACATCTCCAGGTCCTCTTTCCTGGAAATCCGGGCTTGTACTATTAATACCTGTTTCCATGGGATACTGCCGATCAAGTTATCGATCGGTGAAATGAAGCTTCACTGCCTCAGTTGTAGAAACGAAACTGTTATTCCACATAATGTGGAATGGCCCCGGAGAGGCTTATTTATTTGGGAGAAGATGACTCTTGTATTTTCTAATTTATTTTTAAAGAAAAATACACTTAAATTTCAATAAAAATGAAAACAATATCTCATAACTTTACATTTTAAAAGGGAGACAATTTTTTTTTAATTTCAATAAATAAAAAAAAAAAAAAAAAAATTTTTTTTTATGGAAAATGTTTATTAATGAATTTAATTGTATTTATTTTTGTATAACAGAACATTAAGATTAAAACAGTGGGAAAACTTTATAATTTATATATGAAACTTTATAATGTATAATAATATACTTTATATAATATAATTATTAACATAAATATAAATAATATAAAACTTTATACTAATTTTAAAATATAAAAAACTTTTATATAAACTTTTTATAATAAAAGATATAATATTTGTCAAGTAATTTCTAACAACGAATATATCTGAAAGCAAAAGGGTGGATATTTATATATATATATATATAACAAATAAAAAGACCATTTATAAGATAAATTATTTTCAAAATAAATTAGTAGTAGTTAATAACTTTTTATATACCAGAGAGTGTTTTTTCCAAAATCAGATGAATCATTAAATACATATTATAAAATGAAAATAATAACTTTAAGCCTAATGCTTAACCAAAGGCCTAAACAATTAATACCTAATTCGTTGAAACTCGCTTAAAAGATTTCCATTACAAAAGAATAATTAAAAAAAAAAAATTAAAATTAAAAAATGAACTTAAAAATTTTTTTTTTTCTTTAAATGCGATAAGATGAAATATTATTATAGTAATATTACGATTAACTAATTTGCATTTCACCCGTCCCGGCTTTAATGTAAAAAAATAAATAAATGCCTAATTCGCTGGGAGAACCTGAGAATTCGAACTTGAGAATGAAAGTTCAAATTCGTAGATGGAGTGCGTTGCTGTCACTGCTTTCAGATTGGTCGATGCTTTGCCATTGTGAAAGCGTAATCAATAACTTAAAATAATCAAATAATGATCAATAAAATAATCAAAAACAGTTGAATATTGTAATTATTTTGTATAATTTTCAAAATCATTTTCTGTATATCAATGTACATATAATTTTCAATACATCAAAGTATAAATTTGATGTATTTTTTAAAAATTGTTTCACAATTGAAAATTTGCCGTCATACTAACATTATAAAAATGTGAGCCTACAAAAGGCACAAAAAGTGAATTTGATGAAGCACAAGTGAATTTTATCAAATAGGAGGAACGAACAAAAATATCAACTTTTGATTAAAAGGTTTTTGCTTGATAAAGCCTTAAAAAAGGTCTTGAAAATTTCAACTCTTATCTCAATACAAACAATCAAAGTCAAAAAAAAAGTTTCAAAGTCCTAAATAAAAAATAAAAAAAAAATTAAAAATTAATAAAAAGCATGGTTTTAACGAGATTAAAAGTATCAAAAAGTCAAATAGGGCAAAAAAATCAAACCTTAATAATATATTTTTTATTCCTTATAATCTTAATATTATTATAATATATATATATATTTTTTATGTTCTTTAATATTTTTGTATTCCTACTTCAGATATTTTCTTTTAGAAAAGAAAACATAATTTAATTGGATTACAAGATTTTGCCACCTATTATAATAATCCATGTTTTATTTCTGATTCATTTGAGGAATTTTTAAAGATCTCATGTCTGATTTATCATCGAATATACACAAAAATACGTACAATTAAAATGATTTGAAAAAATGTTTTACCTTCCTACTGAATTTTACACTCTTTGAACTACCCGTAAATTCAACCTTTTAATTTCTTTTGGCGAAACATCGAAAAAAATTCTTGACCTAAAAATAATTTTATACTTTAGTATATAAAATATACTAATTTTAACAATAGTTGTTAAGCAAACCAATATAAAAAATATATATAAATAAATAAAGTATAAAAATGTGATGCCCATCATGATAAATAAAAAATAATGCTCATATGAATATAATTTTTAGCACATAAAAACTTTTTTTTTTTTTTTTTTTCATTCCGGTTTTTTTTGTTTTTTTTGTTTTTTTTTTTTGTTTAAATTTGTAGAAATTGTAAACGGAATTTAGTATTTATTTAATTAATTTATTTATTTCTATTTTATTTATTTTTTTTTTTTATTTATTTATTTTTTTATTGAACATCGAAGGGCCTCGTTACTACTAAGGTAAGATACGAACATAACGATAATAACATCATGATAATAATATCATGATAATAAACAATAGTGTTCATATGAATATCATTTTAGCACATAAAGCATTTTCTCTTTTTCATTAAAATTTTTTTCTTGTTTAAATTGGTAAAAATTGTAAACGGAATTTAGTATTTATTTTTTATTTATTTATTTTTTTGTTGAACTTTGACGGGACTTGTTACTCACTGAGGTAAAATATGAACATAATGATAAATAAAAAAAAATAATGTTCTCATATGAATACCATTTTAGCACGCAAAATAGTTTCTCTTTTCCTTTACCTTTTTTTTTTTTTTTTTTTTTTTTCCTCGCTAAAAAATAATTAAATTTGTAAAAATTGCAAACAGAATTTAGTATTTATTTTATTTAGTTATTTATTTTTGCTAAACATCGATGTCCACTAAGGTAAGAAACGAACATAATGATAACAACATCATGATAAATAAAAAATAATGTTCATATGAATATCATTTTAGCATATAAAGTATTTTCTCTTTTCTTTCCAAATTTTTTTTTCTTTTTTGTTTAAACTTGTAAAAATTGTAAATAAAATGTAGTAATTTTTTTTTTTTTTTTTTTTTTTTAGAACATCGACGGGCTTTGTATCCCACTGAGGTAGGATACGAACAACCTACCAACAAGTGACTACGACATTATATTGCTGTCCAAGATTACTTTTTAGAGGAAACTTCCTGAATTTGCTTTATCATATGGGAGAAAATCCAGAAAATTCCCATCAAGAAGTTTATTTATTAATGCAAAATGCTTTACACACATTATGATATTCGCAATCCAATCTCCTCGTTTCTAATAGCAATTATTGAAATAACACCATCAGCGGGTTTGAATCTGAACTCTTCCTGCACGCTGGCTGAGCACTTTGCCAATGAACCACAAGTTGGGCAATTAATAATATTTGGATGACAAAAATATACTAAATTCCGCATACAATTTTCACAAATTTAATTAAAAAAATTAATAAATTTCATTTATAATTTTCATAAATTTAATAAAAAATTACTAATTTCCATTCACAGTTTTCACAAATTTAATCTAAGAAAACTAGCAAATTCCATTTAAAATTTTACAGTTTATATAGTTTTATAACAGTTTAATATAGAATTTAATAACAGTTTTCACAAATTTAAAAAATTACTAAATTCCATTTACACTTTTCACAAATTTAATAAAAAAATTAATTCCATTTACAATTTTCAAAATTTAATAAAAAAAAATTTATTAAATTCCATTTACAATTTTCACAAATTTAACCAAAAAAATTACTAAATTCCATTTACAATTTTCACAAATTTAATTAAAAAAAAATTTACTAAATTACACATACAGTTTTCAAAAATTTAATTAAAAAATTAGTAAATTTCATTTACAATTTTCACAAATTTAATTTAAATAAATTAATTCGCTTTACAGTTTTCAAAATTTAATAAAAAAACTTATTAAATTCCATTTACAATTTTCAATAAAAAATTATAAATTCCATTTATAATTTTCACAAATTTAATAAAAAAAATTACTAAATTCCATTTACAGTTTTCAAAATTTAACCAAAAAAATTACTAACTTCCATTTACAATTTTCCCAAATTTAATCCAAAAAAAAAAAAAAAAAAAAATTTACTAAATTCCACACACAGTTTTTACAAATTTAATTAAAAATATTTAATTTCATTTACAATTTTCATAAATTTAATAAAAAAAATTACTAAATTCCATCACAGTTTTCACAAATATAATCTAAGAAAATTAGCAAATTTCATTTAAAATTTTACAGTTTAAATAGTTTTATAACAGTCTAATATAGAATTTAATAACATTCACAAATTTAAAAATTACTAAATTCCATTTACACTTTTCACAAATTTAATTAAAAAAAAAAAATTAATTCCATTTTACAGTTTTCAAAATTTAATATAAAAAATTATTAAATTCCATTTACAATTTTCACAAATTTAATCAAAAAAAAAAAAATTACTAAATTCCATTTACAGTTTTCAAAATTTAACCAAAAAATTACTAAATTCCATTTACAATTTTCACAAATTTAATCAAAAAAAAAAAAAAAAAAAATTACTAAATTACTACATACAGTTTTCACAAATTTAATTAAAAATAATTAAATTTCATTTACAATTTTCACAAATTTAATTTTAAAAATTAATTCGATTTTTACAGTTTTCAAAATTTAATAAAAAAAATTATTAAATTCCATTTACAATTTTCACAAATTTAATCAAAAAAAAAAAATTAATTCCATTTACAGTTTTCACAAATTTAATCAAAAAAATTACTAAATTCCATTTACAATTTTAACAAATTTAATCAAAAAACAAAAATATACTAAATTCCACATACAATTTTTACAAATTTAAAAATTTAATAAATTTCATTCATAATTTTCATAAATTTAATCAAAAAAATTACTAAATTCCATTCACAGTTTTCACAAATTTAATCTAAGAAAATTAGCAAATTCCATTTAAAATTTTACAGTTTATATAGTTTTATAACAGTGTAATAGAGAATTTAATAACAGTTTTCACAAATTTAAAAATTACTAAATTCCATTTACACTTTTCACAAATTTAATAAAAAAAAAAATTACTTTAATTTACAGTTTTCAAAATTTAATAAAAAAATTATTAAATTCCATTTACAATTTTCACAAATTTAATCAGAAAAAAAAAAATAATTACTAAATTCCACATACAGTTTTCACAAATTTAATTAAAAATATTAAATTTACTTTACAATTTTCAAAAATTTAATAAAAAAAAATTACTAAATTCCATTTACGTTTTCACAAATTTAATAAAAAAAAAAAAAAAAATGAATTCCATTTACAGTTTTCAAAATTTAATAAAAAAAAATTATTAAATTGCATTTACAATTTTCACAAATTTAATCAAAAATTACTAAATTCCATTCACAGTTTACACAAATTTAATCTAAGAAAATTGGTAATATCCATTTAAAATTTTACAGTTTATATAGATATTCGATTTCGTTTTAAGATTTTTTTCTCTCATTTCGCCATAACGTTATTGATATATTTTAAATATAAATCATTTTTAATATGAAAACCACATATATGAGTCTTTTAATATAATTGCTATTTTTTAAAGAGAAAACAAAGTTCTATCCTATCTCCGTTTAATGAGAGATCTTTTTTCAAAATGAACTTTTTTTAACATTCGCAGTTGTGTGTCGCATGGAAAGCCACCACTAGGCAGTCCGAAGTGCAAGTGCATGCTGCTCATAAAATTCCATGTTTTTGAAAGCTCCAACTGCGGATACAAAATTAATTCTCTTGCATATTAATGTTGAGCATATTAGACACTAGATTTACTAGATTTTGCATATTAATGTTGCGCCACAAATCTAGATAATAAGAGACTTAATTATAAAATCCTCTTAAATCTCAGATTTAGATCACAATTAACAATTTTAGAGATATTCATATATTTAAAATATAATTTTAATTTTCTTTTATTGAAAAACTAACAATTAGAAGAATTTAAAGTAGCAATTAACAATTTACATACAACAATTTAAAAACGAAAAGTTGAAAAATTTACCTTTTTAATATCAAGAAATTTTTTAAAACGACTTGAAAGCAGCTCTTAATTTTATTTACTGAAATGTTTATGATTTATTTATTAATAATTAAAAATCAAATAATAAAACATAACATTAAATAAAAATACTAATAAAAATTAATCGGCTGGGTCAATATATAAGTTGTCCATAAAATTCAGCATTTGATAGAACAAAATGCATATCAGCAATTTTAAACAAAGAAAAATATCAATAAATCATATTAAAACAATAAATTATGTTCATCAGTTACTGTTCAAAACTTTAAAAAAAAAAAAACTATAGATTTATTAAATATTTATAAAACAAACCCGTGAAAGAAATTTAATAAATAAGTACCTGAAAGAAATTTGAATAAATCATTAAGAATAGCTCGTGAAAGAAATTAAAAAAATAAACCCATAAGAAACGTTGCAAGTGATCAAGGAAACGAAAATTTTGTTACCCGAAACAACACCAACAATTTTATGAATAATGAAACTCTTTTTTATTACATTGGTGAGCTATATATATATATATATATATATATATACATATATATATATATAAGTGGAGCTTCTCCGTCTGACACGAAAAGCAACCCACGTTATCTCTGGCTGTGAGTGACAGCTGGTCGTCAATGCGGTATGCGAGAATCTTTTTGATGTGCTGAAAAAAAAACGACTCTGGTCGGAGCGCTTTAGAGACCCATGATTTTTCTGGTAGGCTTCTATCAATCTGGTTTTTAATGAATTTTCGAAATTCCCTCGTCCCTCCCGCGCTCCAATCTGGAGGGGTTTACAAACAGTCGCCTGCCGCATAATAAAAGGAGAGTTTTACCTTCTAGTAAGGCCCCATATTTGTGTCTCATATTGGAGAATAAAAAAAAAAAAAAAAAAAAAAAAAAAAAAAAGGAAATGTTCTACCAGGTAGTCTCATTGTTAAGTCTCTTCTCTAACTTACATTGTCACAAACACTTCCGAAAGTACAGATTGCAACGGACGCATATTACGGTGTTTTATGCTCGTTTTTCATATTTCTTTTCAAATAAGTACAACACACTTAGAACTTTTTATTAATTTTAAAAAAATATGAGAGGAGGTTTTTAATTTAAAATTATTTATTTATTTATTATTGTAAACATTTTAAAATGCTATTTATATTATTTTTGTTTTTACAGCTTCTATAAATACATTTACATTTTATTAGAAATATCTTACAATATACGCCTATTATTTTGTCCGAAAAGGGCAAAAATATTATCTAAATGTAATTTCATTTGTAAACTTCTATTTTTTTTTTTTCAACGGGACAATTACGCTTTTTCACACATTAATAATAAATTATTACAACCCAAATGCAATGTTTTTTTCTTTTTTTCGAAAACCTGGGCAACATTTAATTATAATAAAGTTATATTAAAATGAAATTTGAAACGTTTTGCATCTTTAATTTTTATCTGTTAAAACCATGAAACTTAACATTTTTTTTTTACTGTTATGGCAAAAATAGATATGTTTTTATTTTTCTAATGTTCCAATTTAATTAGATTTGAATTTTTAAAATCTATAATTTGGTTCTAGTTGTTGTATTTCGTTGAATCATAGCACTAGATCCCAATCATATTATTCTAGATTAAACCCTACAGTAAAGTTCTGTGTAATATGCCATCTGGAGGGGATTAAAGCTTTTAGTCCTTTTCAAGTTCCTTTATTAAATACGGTAAACACTTTTAGCGTCAGGCGTGACTGTAACTTGAGCTCATCAGTGATTTTAAATGAAAATTTAAAATTAAATTCTTCTTTAGCTCTTAAATGAATTTTAGGAAACTACTTTTTATCACTTCAAGGGTTTGAATATTTTATAGCTGAATTTAGAATTAGAGATTCTGTGTTTGGTTCAGTATTTTTTATTGCAACTGAGTTTCATGGATTTTATGTAAATGCTGGGAGATTATTTTTATTTGTGGGGCCAGAATGGCCGAGTGGCTAGCGCTCTGGCTCTCGGTACCGCAGGTTTCGGGTTGAGTCCCGGCGGTGCCATGGATGTTTGTAGTGGTTCAGAATCCATTTTAAACCGTAGGTCCCGGTATAATATGATTGTAGAGCGTTGCGGGGGCATTGTTACTTCGCGTCCGTGGCTTATCTTCAAAGTTACACGCGTCCCCTGGGTAATGCAAAACGAGTAACGTCTGTGCAACGCTTGTCTTAAGGCATCCAAGACCAAACTGTCTAAGTGTTTGCCAGCTTCTTTGAAAGAAAAATTTTTTTTTTTGTAATATGGGGTCGGTTAGTCAAATCTCATTTTAGAAGAAGACACCATTTCGGGTTTAAGTGTGCCGATTGATATTGGCATTTTTGTAGATGTAGTCTGATTATTTTTATTCTCTGTAGTATATTGATGAGGAACTTAATATATAAGTATAAAATGTACAATTGATTTCCAATCAAAAGGAGATATATTTACTTATTAATAGTAGTTTTATCATTTATTTTAGTAGTTTGTAGTGATGATAATTTTTTTCTATGTGTCTTATAAAAAATTAATAGATAAAGAGTCATCTTCTACTTACGAATGTGGATTTACTATAATATCAAATACTCGAATAATATTTTCTTTTCTTTTTTTCAATTTCTATTTTATTTTAATTTTTAATATGGAGATTGCTCTAATATTACCTAGACCTTATATAATACTAAATCCAGCAAATAGAATAATTTTTGTATATTTTTTATTAGTGTTAATCTTAGGATTAAAATTATCGTGGATCTTTAAATTGATTATAACCATATTTAAGACTTAAACTTAGTACACTATCTGCCAATACATAGATTATTAGCTTAAAGCAGATTCATTGTTACTGAAAATAAGGTTTTTTCTTTTTTTTTTTTTTTTTTTTTTCTTTTCTTAGTTAAAAATTGATTTGGAATCAACCATTATGTGTATCATATTGAATAGTAAAGTGAAATTTCTAATTTCTAAAATAGCTAAAAGCTACTAATAAAACAATAAGCTTATAAGTGGTTTCATTTCGACTCAAGTAGAAGATTTATTAATGAAATTCGCATCATTATTTCATGACGAAAATGATTAGACTTCTTTATCTTCAATAAAGTGCTTTGAAATAAGCTAATTGATTAAAAATTTATAATTAGAATCGGGAATAATGTTAAAATTATAATTACAAATATTATTTGGATTTATATTTTATCAGGACTTATAGAAATGAAGAAATGCTGTAAGAACTGGAAGGCCCAAAAGATTCTTGTCAGTATTTGTCATTTTTATAAAATTGACATTATAAAATTATTTTGTTAACAATAGATTAAGTAAGAAAGTAGAAAGAAAATGATTAAATCAGAAAGAAATTGCTGCTTGATCCAAATTTTTATATGATTTATTAATAAATTGAATTAAAACGCCTATAGAAATTCCGATAAAAACATTAATAATATTTGAAATTTTTATTTTAATGGATGAGACGAGAAGATTCCTTCCAGAACGAGTTTTCTCCGCACTTGCGTGTTATATGTTAGAAAACTCGGAATACTCCCCCCAATGGTCACATTGACATAATTACCATTGATGCAATGGAAAGTGGATGGATTCCCCTATGCGTTAGTTTAGAAAGCATTATTACTTGGGCACGCCCGACTCGTAACTCAGTGGCAACACGGGTCGCTGATGAGCATTAGGGCGGAGGTTCATTCCACTGGCGGCTTCATTGTAGACATTGTTCAAAAAATGAGGAGACTCGATGGCGTTTGTGATGTTCAACATCTGGTCTCGTGAGTCAGACTAGCTAGTGAGAGTTTACTAGGTTTTCTCCCATATCATACACAAATGCGGGGTAGTTCTCCATAAAAGTCTTGAGCACGGAAGGCACTGCCCTCGACCTACAAGTGTTCCATCACAGCAGAAGCTGCCCCCTTCCCCTCCATTTATGAGTAGACTGCTCATGGGATGTCCGTCCCGCGCTGCTGGATACTGAGGATGAGTCACAACAACAACAACTACTACTGTTATACAGTTTTTAGATTGTGGTATTTTTTAATCGGGTTTTCGTTGTAAATTCATAGTAGACCTTAGTGAATATTTTCATATAATGCTTCATAATTCAATGAGTTAAATGGTTTTTTTGCCTTGTCTATTTTTTTAAAAAATACCTTTAGTATATGAATAGATATGAGATATGATTCGGCTTTGCCTGATTACAGAAAATAAAACATTTTTTGTTTTGGAGGACTTTACTAGGAAGAAATATCGGTGTAGAAATTATAGGTTTGAGATTTTTAAATAACTCACCTTAAATAATACAAAAAATATATAATGGCCAAATATTATCCGATGTTGTCCGGTATGGTTAAACATAATATATTAAATTTCGTTAATTTTAATGAAGTAAAATATTAATTTCAATTTCAAAATTACAATTAAATTAGAAATTAAATATTTAATTTCTATTTTCTAATAAAAATAGCGGAAAAAATACCTTTTCATCTCAAATTTATTTCGATTCTACATTAGTAAAGTATTCATAAATAAATTTTTTATCATCAATTTGAGATCCCACTTCTTCTTTCGTATTTTTAATTTTTTTAATTTAATTTATTTTTTCATTAATTTATTTGTTAACATGTATAATTATTAAAAAAAAAAAGAATTTTGAATTTAACAGCATGGTCTAAAAAAAAAAGGTATATTGATTGTCAAGTAATTAACAGCTGACATTGTTGTAAAATAAGTTACCAAAATATATTGTTATAAAATAAATTGTTACAAAACATTGATATTTTTATTCACTTTTTAAAAGTAATATAACAATATATAATGCCTTGCTATAACTATGTTGTATGCTATAACATATTATAACATTGTTATAATATGTTAAAATTACATTTATTATTTAATTAAAATGAGCAAAAAAATGGACTTATTATATAATCCATTCATTTATATAATTATATATATATAATATATATATATATATATATATATAATGAATGGATTTCTATTAAATGTAGTATATTTCAATAATTAAAAATTATGAAATACAATTAATTTTAATATAATATGATAGAATGCTTTGTAACCAGTTATTCTATTTAAATGTATTATTATTCTTTTCCTGATAAAATTGCTTATCTATACAAAACTAAATACAAAAATATAAATATGACAAGTTGTAAAGTTTGTATTGGAAGAAGTAATTATTTGTATTTTTATAAATATTTTTTTTAATCAAAGTAATATGATTTTTTTTTTATATCATCAGCAAGAATAACGAAATAATATAAGAAAATAAATAATATATTCTTCTGAAGTAATAATTACTATTATATATATGTTTTTAAACCTATGAAAAACTTATACAAGGAAGTAATATATAAGAAATATATAAATAAGAAAATATATAAAAAATAACTCAATAAGTTTCAATTAATTTTTTTTTTGTATCCTTAAATTTAAATTCAATTCAAAAATATATGATGAATAAACATAAAGTGTGAATCATGATGAGCGAATTATCTCTTTAAGTTTTACTATTATTATTATTATTTTTAAAGTAATCTTACTTTAAAGGAAATATAAAATAAAGAAAGGAAACAATGTTGAGGAAAGAAATTATTATAATCTTTCAGTGTCCCGACTTGTTGAGAAGCGATGACAGTAGTCACGTGATAATAAATAGCGAATGAAATCTAAGGGCTGATATTAAGTAATCATTTTATTCATCTGTTTTATTGTTGTAAACATATCTATTATCTGTGTATTGTGTGAGTTAAGTAATATACTGACAAGTCCATTTTTAATTCCGATACTGGCAAATCCGTTTTATCTTACTTTATTTATCTCGAATTGCTTTCCCATCCCTAACAGATAATCTTTATTCTTCAAAGATTATTAATTTCTTTACAGAAATTAGCCAACTTCTAATTTGGCTTGTTAATCTCGGGTAAGTTTAGCTAATAATTTAGATAAATATTCGTTTAACGATTGTGTATGCCTCCCCCACATTTTTTTTAAACTGTATTTCAATTATTATTATTAATAATAATGTGTGGGAATTTATAAATTGCACGGCAATTATATTAGTAATGTTTTATTCTTTTAACATACAATGTAGCAATATGTTATTTTTTTTAATATACATTTTTGAGATGTTTTGAACTTTAAATTGGAGGAAACTTTTTGATATATTCATTTTATACTTGGATTTTTCTTTAAAATTTTCTGTTAGAATTTCCTTTTGGTAATATTTTTAAAGGAGAATAACTATTATTAATGAGATATTCAATTAAAACGCGGTAATATCGAATCATAAAAGATATCGAATCATTTTTTAAATTTTGATCAAATAACATATTTTCCAAGTAAATAATATAAATAAGACCAAATAATATAAATAGTTTTAATATATGTTATTAACATATCCATGCAGAAATAAATTTAAATTTTAAAAATTTCCTTCTAGTTGAAAATGCTCATAGTTTTGACCAATAAGTAAACATTTATAAAAATTCTCAGATATAGCTACAATTGTTTGATTGAGTGAATTTACATGCTTAGTTTAACTAAGATTTCTAAATTAAAAGCTGGTTAAATTTATATATAGTGAGATAATATTAAAAGGTATATTTAGAAGAAAAATTCTTACATGATTACACTTTTTGTTTTTAAATAATTTTTCTTTCAATATTTTATTTAAAAATATTTTCTGTCATTCCAAAATTTTGTAAGTTAATATTTCAAATGTAATAAATGTTCATAATTTTTAAGGATTATAATAAATGGGGATACTTTTTATATGATATAAAAATGCTGATAAATTATCAGAAATCATATGGATATTCTTAGTCAATCAAAATTAATCTTAAAATGTTATTGTATTTGCATTGCTGATAATTTTCAGTAGCTATGTGATTAAAGTCTAAATGAAAACTTATGCTGTTATATTAAACCAAAAATATAAATAATTTTTGAGACATTCATTATAAAATCTAAAACTTGTAACTATTCCATAAAATCATTTCTTTCTTTTTTTTTTTTTTTTTCTCCAGAAAACTTTAAAACATGGTTGCAATTGATATTCCAAAAGACTATGGATATGTAGTTCTTGTGGGAACATCATCAGTTTTTGTAGCTATGTGGCATGGAATAAGAGTTTCTCTTGCTAGAAAGAAGTTTGAATAAAGGTTTTTTATATATTTTTTAAAATTTTTTTTTTTTGTTGTTGTTGTTCAGTTTAAATTTTTTTAATCAAACCATAGATTTAAGAGATGGAGCTGACCAAGAGTTTATATTAGCTATGAAAAGATTTTAATACGCTAACTTTAAGGATTAAAAGCATCCTGCTTCATAAGTACCACTTATATGGCCATACTATAATTGTATGTTAGAAAAGATGCACTAAAAAGACCTTTTAAATTCATTAATTTATTCTGTAATAGCATCTGCAATATATATATATATATATATATATATATATAATAATTGTATGAAATATTATATGTGTTCATAAAACAATATAAAATAAAAAAATTTGAAGTATTATTAACTACACTATATAATACAAACTACACAACAAATACTTTTACTCCATAAAATATATTTTAATTTGTTTTTATCTTTTTTATTTAAAAATAATATTTAATATCCATTTTTTATTTTCAGTATCCAATTATGTACAGTGATAATAACATAGTTTTCAATTGCATTCAGAGGGCTCATGGAAATTTGTAAGTCACACACATTACTTTAGAATTGTTTCAATAATAACTTTTATTAATATATCTGAATGAAAGTCATGTTTTTTTTTTTTTTTTTTCCCTGAAGTCTTGAAAATTATCCACAGTTTTTGTTTCTTCTTCTTGTTGGTGGATTGTCACATCCAGTAAGTATAAAGAAATGCAATTCAAAAATTAGATAATTTTTAAATCCATATGCTTGATTTACAATAGCAAAATAATTTAGTTTATTCTAGATTGTGTGATTGTTGTAATTTCAGAGATTGAGCTCTGCTGGTGGAGTAATCTACTTAGTTGGAAGGATTGCATATGCACTTGGTTATTCAACTGGAGGTATAAGATCTTTACATTTTTTAAATATAAATTTATTGAAGACTGTTTAGCTATTTTAAAGAAAAGCATTTAGAATTTGGACTTATTATACTAGAAGCTGAGGAAATTTAACTTACCTTTTAATTTTAGAATTAGTGACTAAAATTATAATTTAGTTTATAGAAATAGGAACATATTTTTGTTAATTTCAATTAAAACTTCATTTTTTAACCTTAGTCAGTTTATTTATCCTATTTTTATTCTTCATTTCATTTTGAAGTAAATTTTTTTTATGCTTAATATATAATATATATAAAGTATATTTATTTGATTGAGAAAATATAAATAAATTGTCTTATCTTTTATATAATCTTATTATTTTCTCTCTTTGTATATATTTTAAATATTCTTAATTGTCAATTTTTTAATTAATTTTATCTGAATTGAATTTCAATATTTATTTTATTTTTAGCTTATTTGTAATTGACAATTTGCATAAGTTAATGATTTTTCTATATGCTATGAGTGGCCATCAGGCTGTGCTCATATTTTTTATAAGAATGTTTAAAACATTAAGAGTGTCCTTTGAAAGTTTCTAAAATTGCTAATATCTTTTGGACATAAATGTACAAATCAAGTCTATTCTGATCTCAATATTTCTTGGCAAATATTAATCCCTTTTATAAATAAATTAATGTAACAAAAACCTTTAAAATTTTTAATTAATTAAAAATTTAAAAAGACAATTCTATATTTTACTAATAGATGGAGTTGCATCTTATTTGAAAAATTAAAAATTTTTTTACTTGCAATTATTTTTTAAAGTAATTAAGCCTAAAATGAAAATTTTTTATTATTATTTTTTTTTCTGAAAGATATTAATTTAGAGTTTTTAGACATGTTTATTTTATTTGATAGTTATTCTTTACTTTTAAATTTGTACCCAGTCAAAAATCTTTATTTGAAAAAAAATTAATTAACAATAATTATTTTTTTATCATTGTCTCATAAGCTTTTATTATTAGGTATCTAATATCATAAGTTATTATCAATTATTTAATATTGTATATCAAATGACAATATACCTTTTGTATTTTTTACCACACTTTTTTGTTAAGGTAAATCATTTGAGAAACCACTTACTACAAATAGAAAGAATTTTTTTGTGTTAAAAAAATAGCTGGTGATATTGGCTATTATCAGATGTCTTGTTTTTTTATGAAAAGGCTCACATTTGCATCAAATTCTTAGAAAAACAAATTGCATAAATTCTTAATAATTGTCTCATATCTCTGCTTATGAGATTATTGAGAAAGAATATGATTAATTCCAAAATATATGTGGGTAAAAATAAAGATTTTAAAATTATTTCTCAATATTAAGAATATTTCTGGAAAATTAATTTCAAATGAGGGTTTTTAAAATATAATTTTGTTACCCAATGACAGATTTAGACAGTTATTAAAAAAACAAGATTAAATCAATTTTAGATGAAAATTACTTACTTAAGTTTACTTATTTAAATGAGAGAGATAAATGATAATGTTGTTGAATGTATTAATCTAATTTAAAAAAAAGTAAATTTGAATATCACATTCATAACAAACATTAACTGTAAGTTTTGCAAGATTAAAATGCTTGCTATATTATTTGCTTTTATATTTCTGTTATATTGGACAAAATTTAAAGAAATTTCTGATTTATGTTTCAGGTAGTTCTATGTAAGTGATAAATACATTATTTTTCTCTTATTACTATCACTTAATTTTTAATAATATATTTTAAATGATGTATAATAGTTAACACTGTGTTTAATTGTAGCATCCAACAAGTAGTATAGGTATAGTAGTACAAGATGTAGAGTAGTATACTTATGCCCTGTAAATCCTTTAAAATTCAAGTTACCCAATTAATGTTTATTCATTACCCTTTAAAGTTCAGTTAACTAAATTCATAAAATCAGTTACTATGCCCTTCCCTTCAGTTACATAAATGTATTAAATGCAATCTTTTAAAACTACAAATATAAGTCATTTTTATATTCCTTTTGATTTGGTTTAAAAAAATTCAAATTTTCTTCAAAAATTTTACATTAAGCTATTTTTTTTAAATGAAATAAAAATTTCAAATAAATTTTTAAATGTTCCTAAAAATTTCACATAAAAATATATGAAAACTTCCCACCATTTAGATGTGTTATGTGTGAAAATTATGTTCAAATAAAATATGTATAAAAATAGTTATGTATAAAATGAACTATTTTAAAAACTTTCCTTCATTTGGATCATGTCAATCAAAATAATTGTCTTATCAAAATAATTGGCTAAAATTGTTTTGAGACTTTTTCTTAAAACAAAATTCTCAGAATTTTCTTAACATTCCAGTAAAAAATGAATAAAATTTTTAAAAAAAATTGTATTTGATGTCAATTTGTATAAAAAAAGGCCTAAGTCCTTATGAATTTTCTCCATATTCTATAAACTTTATACAATAATGGGTGATAAGTATAATAAAAAAATAGTATGGTATATTATAGTTATAGAAAAGAAGTAATATATAGTACTTCTTAAGAAAGAAGTATTTACTTCTTTTATTAACTATGTATAGCATAGTTTATAAAAGAAGTAAGAATAGTTATCAAAATATTGTATATATTCTTCTAATTATTTTGGATATATATATTTACTAATTATTTGAATTATATGTTTAGAATATTTGAATTACTTCAGTTTTAAAATTCCCCTGTCTTCCAATTCAAAAAATGAATATTTTGTTCTTTTTATTAATTTATATTAATTTTTCTTCTTTACTATTCATCAGTGATAAAACATTTTTTAAATTCTTTTAATAGATTTTCTTTTGTTGTAAAAAAAAAATTAGCCTTTCTTCTATTATAAATTCATTGAATTATGATATCTATTTATATTGTTCGAAAAACTAATTTAAAAACATTTATGTTTATGCATGTTTCACTAATATATGTATAAAGTACTCTATCTTATTATTTAATGTATTATAATTCAAAAATTGAATCTGTTATATAACTTTCTAGAAATTCAGAAATGATTTTAATTTCTTTGAATTCTTGAAAAGCATGCACTTCGAGTCGTGAATTATGTTTTTATTCTGAAATTAGGCCTTTGTGTGTAGAAAAATCTAAATCAAAGAAATAATTTATTTATTCTTTAGCCATGTATGGTACATTACTTTTAATATGTTATAATTACTGTCTTGTATTATAATACAAATATTTGTATGCTTTTAGAAAATGCATTATATCGATTGTTTTATTTATTTCTTTATTTTTTTAAAAATGCTTTATAAATGTTAAATATTTTATTAATTACTATAAATATTATTTTAGATTATAACTAATTGGCCAAAGTATATTTTATCTTTTAAAAGTATATTTTAGTATAATGTATGAAATAAAAATCGTATATATATATATCCCATAATAATTTACATCTAGATATAGAATATTTAGAAGCAACCATTATTACTAAAAAAAAAAAAAAAAATTCATGAAGATTTTAAAATTCATTTCTTGTAAACACCAATTTTATAAAATTCAGTGCTGAAATTTTCACTTTGAGGGTATTTTATTTTTCGGTACTGGATATAAAATATTGGAATTTTAGATATCGAATATTTGTAGAAGTCAATACCTAGACATGTCACATGTATCTTGTTTTGCTATGAAAAACAAACAAATAAATAATTAAAAATTTGTCTTTAATGAAAGAAAGTACGTATAAAAAAATCAATAAAATCTTTTAGTATATATATATACAGCCCTTTATTGTATAAATTGTATATTCATTATATACCACTTTTAAAAATTGTTTCATTATACTCCATTGTTACTTTTATTATATTTTCTTTGTATCGGTTGCTCAATTTTTTTGAGAAATTATGTTTTTCAGACCCACAAAAGAGAATGAGAGGCATGTTCATGCATTTTGGAATTCTCACTCTTGTGTACACCACAGCACATTTTGCTACAAATCTTCTTGGATGGTTCTAATGAAACAACATTTCAAAGCTTATTGTTTTTATTTCGTTTGAATGAAATGTTGATCAATTTTCATTGCAAATCTTGTAAAAATTTTATCTTTTATATTTTACATTTTATCGATTTTTTTATTTATGCCAATGGAATTTAAATTTGTTGAAAATAAAAAAAAATATGTAAATGTTTGTTTATATTATTAAATTGTGTTTAAATAAAAAAAATGGTTATCATCTTTGGTTGTTGTTGTTTTTTATTTTATTATAAAAATCATTTAATACAAAAAAATCATTTAGTATAAAATTTTAGAATGAAATTAAAGTAGTTAAAATTTTTCTTATGGATCCATAAAGTGAATGGTATCATATTACTAAAAAATTGAAAAGATATTTAAAAGAGACCAGGTAATAAATATGAAGTATTTTGGTTATAATAACACCAAAGCAAGCACCAATTTTATTATAGAATCATACTTTTATTACAGGACTATGATTGTTCATAAAAACATATGAATTAAATTAGAAAATTAACCAGTTTCATTTATTTTACCTAATTAGATTATTAATTTAGATAATTTTCAGTGTTGTGAATTCATAAATGCTTTTTAATACATATGGAATATATTTACAGGCAAAATAATTATAAACATACATTTTTAAAAGATCTGAACATTTTCAAAAAATGTTTTAACAAATAATTTATTTAAAATTAAATAATTATAGTTAATAGATTTAAAAAAAAAAAATAAATTCTTCATTTCTGCAATTCATTAAGAATATAAAAATTATAAGTTACTTGTTTTGATTTAAGTTAAAGTTTAGATTTTCAAAATACTAGCAAAATATAAGTTAAACAGTTTCAAGAAATGAGAGTTTTTATAATGGATTTCATTAGTAATATAATTGAGGGAGGGGAGAGATTTTGTGTGATGATTATTGTCTTTTAATATTTTGAACTGCTCAATCTTGTTTATTGATGTTTTGGGATGACATTTCACAATTGTTTTACTGAGCAAAGTAGCTGAATTAGGTTAGTATGTATGGCATGGTATATTTGGCTGGTTTATAATGATTATTTTAAAATCAAAGGTTTTTCACCAAATACTTTTTATAATGCATTTAAATTCATATTTTGATTTCTGAATATATTGACTAGATTTTACATGCATTAAACTAAATTTTATTTTAAACTAAAAGCTAATTTTTGTCAGCTTTGTAAATTTATTAAACTTTTAATATTATATTATTGTTTATAAATATCGTCTTCATCGGGGAAAAAAAAAAAAATTAAAAAATAATCCCTGTAGGGAAAATGGACGACTTCCTTCCCTTATTTTCCTATGAGCTGTGACGTATTCTATATTTTGGCAAATGAGAAGGCAGAACTCGTAGAGAAAAATCCACTAACCAATAATCTCGCTACCAATTCCTCAAAAATCAGTATAACTGAATTAGAAAGATTTACTCTTTCTTGATAGTACCTGTTGACATACGGAGGTTTTATGGCTGCTAGTGTTATTGATGATTCGGTGAGTATTGACTGTTTTAAAATTGCTTTTCTGTTTTAAGTTTTAATATTTTTCGAATCTGAACATACAATAAATCATAATGAACATTTTATCATTATATGAAGCGAATAATATTAGAAATTTCTTTGAACCACAAATAAATTATAGAATCATATTGGAATACGAAGAAATGTGGCTAATATTAAAATGCTTGTGTGATGTTGATATATCACCATGTCAATATTTCAACAGAACATGGTGGAAAACATGATCGTCGGCGTCACAAAGTAAGAGGCACATTGAAAATCGAAATATTTAAAACCACCACTTAACTAAAATATTTATCCAAATGAAGAAATAATTATCTGTTTGACAGCAGCCATAATTAACAATAAACGATAGTCTTCATGAAATTGGACTGCCATTGGTTCAGAACCGAAGAGCCATAATGTAATAAAGGGAAGATGTTGCCAGATAGGAAAGTTAATATTTTATTAATTTTTTTATAGTTATTTTGCTTTCAAAAGAAAATTAGTATTTTTATGAACAGAAATTACTATTTTCATTTTTATTTCTACATTTCTGATAGAAAACCATAATATTTTTAAAAATTTTTTGAGTGATAACGAAATTTAAATTTTTTTTCATGAAAAAGTGGTATTTCTTTAATAAATTACTTTCACTATGACATAATTATGATTTTAACTTTACAGCTAGTGAAATGTGCCGTGTGCTCTCCAAAAGAAACCATGGACCAGATTGCGTATTAAAATCGCCATTAGAACATTCTGATTGCTGCATGTAAGGACTTGCTCGTCAGAAGCCCCTTCAAGTAAGGACTTGTTCGTCAGAATCTCTATCACTTCTTATTCTGTTTCACCTAATGAGTAAGTTTATTATTATTATTATTATTATTATTATTATTATGGAAGAATAGTTAATCATGAAACTTATTGGCAGAGTTATTTTAGTGTTATGGGATAATATGTAGAGGAATGCTATAAGAATAAGAGAATGTGTTATATATTTTAGGAAGATTCAAGGTACTTAATGATAAATTAATGGGAAAATCACAGAATAGGGGCCGTTGGAAGTAGGCGTCAAAAATTCTTTTTAGCTAAAGTGCGCCAAGAAAAGGGTTGCAATTGTAAGTGAAGTGAAGTGAATTGCAAGCAGTGAAAAATCCTGGTTACCATATTTGACGACTTATCGCTCAGTTGGCGCCACAAAAAGTCACCTATAGCCAACGACACCTATTTTGCGATTTGGCCAAATTAATTTTTGATTTAAGAAGGCTTTAGATTTTTTAGTTGTATAAAACGAAAATTACGTGTGAAATTAAATTTTATATGAAAGAATTAAAAAAGTAGAGAAAATATTTAAATAATAAACTGTATTTAAATAAATATTTTTCAGAATTTTTTTGAAAATAAGTGTATAACTGATGTTCTTATTTCTATTTCACTCTCGTATATTATTTTTATTGGGTACTAATTTTCTTTTTTTATAAGTTATTGTTTTATTGGTGTTATTATTATATCATATCACTCTGAAGGCATTGCTCACTAAAAAGACAGAGGCATTTTTATCATTTGAAACCAAAAGAAGCACCATTAATGCTTAGGGTATGTCAAATAAAATTTATATTGCATTTCTTATTGAAGTATATTTTAAATTTAAGTTAGCTGGTTTTTAAAATCATGCTATTTATTAAAGTAATAATTTTGTTAATTTATCTTTTAGACCCTTCACCTTTTTTTTATAAAATTATATATATTTCTGAGTTAATAATCAATAACCATTCGAGGTATTCTTATAAAAAAAAAATAAAACATTAAATGTCAAAAATTCAGATTAATGGTATAGTTTATTTTTGAGAGCAGTTTTTTTAGTGTCTTGTAATATCAGAAAATTTGTCTCTAAATTTTTTGGATACATTTATTTTCCGTCAGTAATTTGATTTATTCTGGCTGCTAAAGCAGAAAAGCCAAGTCATAAGAAATTATTTTGGCGCGAGAAGAATTCAAATTTCTTTTTATTATTATTTAAAATAGAAAATTCTTTGCCAACATGCATTAAAATTTCCATAAATATATTTTTAAAATGAAGTCTCAAAAATGGGATAGATAAGCTAAAAATAGTAAATTTTTGTTGAGCTAATAGCTTATAAATAATTGCATTCAATTAAACCTGCACAAGTCTAGTGAAAAATTTCTGCTGCTATTCGAATGGTATTATTATTATTTTCTTTTTTTGCACATTAGAATAATTATTAGTAATTTTGTAATTTTGATAAATAAAATCTTTGCGCACTTTCTGCACTATAAAAATCACATGAATTTAGGATAATTTAGTTTTTATTTGCAATATGTCTTTTGCACTACTGTCTAAGAATCACACCTGCAGATTATTGAATTTCATTCATACGGAGGTAATGCATGCAATTAAGAAAAAAAGACCAAAGCAAAATTATCACAAATACAAAGAAAAGCATCACAATAGAAATAGCAGAAATACACGGTGAAAGGTGAGAATTAAAATTCTAAAATCGAGATGGGTAGAAACAAAGGCGTGGTGATCACTGAAGCATAAAAGTTTCCACTGGTATAGATTATCCACAAATTTCCAGATCTAAAAATTAAATAATAAATTTAGTGTGGGAAAAACTATTGTCTTCAAAAAAAGAACCTGAAAATTAAAAAAAAAAAAAAAAAAAAATATGCCAAAAAAAAAAAAAAAAAACCCTACTGGTTTTTTGAATGCCGATTTCGGAAGCAAGAGTTTGTCATTAAATACTCATTAGATTTCAATCGAAATTCAAATAAAGAAAAATAAATTTGGTATATGTGGAGGATGTAAGAAGTACATGTACAAAACTTTGTTAGTTTCTGGAAAACATGTTTTGTTCACCATTTTAAAATAAAGATGGAAAAAAAATAAATAAATAAATAAAAACGCCAGTCCATAAAATGCATTTTTGCTTGTTCGGTTAAAAAATTGTGCGTGCTAGTAACCTTAGATGGTGACAATTCAAAATTAATGTTATTTTATTTTTATTCACATTACTTTTTTTGAGTAGCATCACAAGAGAATTTCTGCATGTTTAGGGTTTAGCTATGATTTCATTATCTCAACTTTGATAAGAGCATGTACAAATATTGAAATATTAAAAATATATAAATAAGGTAAAATTTTTTTAACCATGAAGTTATGGGTATTTTTTGGGGATAGTGATTCACGATGTTCATTTCAACTTCGAAAAATTATAAATTCTTTTCTCTAACTTTTTTATACATTATATTTATTCATATATAGTTTTTAAATTTCTTTCAGAATTTTTTTAATACATAATATTTACTTATATATGCATTTTTAAATTTCTTCCACAATCTTTTTTTATACATAATATTTATTCATATTTTTTTAATATAATTCTAATAAATATAAACAATCAATTTAAATAATCAACTTTATAATTTAGTGAAAAAATGACTAGGTGGACAGTGCGTTGGTATTTTTATTACTTTAATTTAACCAGCACAATGCCAGATCAAGTCTGCTAGCAATCATTACAACATTACATACATAACATTTATTCATATTTTTCTTCAAAAAAAGTAGCTACGAATCAGTTTTGCACAAAAAGGAAATGGAACTTTTAAATAGATCATTAATCTGATATTAAATTGAAAATGTCAGTTGTTGTAATAATATATATATGTTTTTAAATTATGCAAAGCATCTAGTTAAACAATAAAACGAGTAATTGTTAAATAATTTTATGGGTAACCTGCATATCGACCCAACTTTTTTTTATATAATTCTGATAAATATAAACAATCAATTTAAATAATCAACTTTATAATTTAGTGAAGAAATGATCAGACAGTGCTTTGGTATTTTTATTATTAATTTAACCAGCACAATGCCAGATCAAGTCTGCTAGCAATCATTAAAATATAAAATGTTTTAACTATACAAGGGACGAAGTTTTAAAATTTAACATAAAATTGAAACAATTCAGGATATTTAAAACAAAAACTCCATGAAACACACCTTTTTATTGTAAAAAAGCAACATTTCATCTATTTATTAAATGTTTTTTAAAAAATATTTCTTTGGTATACATTTTTGACTTTTAAAATTTTATATTCAAATCATTAATGGCGAAGGGCAGATATTTCTTTAAAATTATAATATTTTTGTTGGGTGTCCATATCAACTAATATTTTCTTATTCGGCATATGAGAATTATATATATATTTTTTTCTACAAAGTCGCAAAAAAAACCAAAATTTAAAAAAAATTTTTAACTTTGAAATAGAATAGTTCTGGTTGGCACATATTTAAGAATGTGAAAATCGCGCACGTTAAAATATTGCGTTATAAGTAATCGCTATTTAAAATTCGGGTGGGTTTGATTGATTCAAAAGAGAATTGAAATATTCTAAACTTAAATTGAAGCCTTTTAAATCACTGAAAAAAAAGGTAAAGTTGTTGATCTTTTCTTCACGAAAATGTTTTTATTTGCTTACAGAATAATTTTTAATGCTTATTGTGTAAATGCAATTTAGGAACAGAAAAAATGCATTATTAAAAATATTAAAGTGAATTTAGATAGTTTAAGTGGATTTGGTATAGTTTAAGTTTAATATAATAAAGTGGATTTGGATAGTTTAAGAGCAGTGATTTGGAATAGATTAATTATGATGAGGTTTAAAATGTATCACCAACAAACCATCATATGCATTTTCTTACAGAGAACAAATAATATTAAAATGTCATTCAGTATTGAGTCAAACATTTTTCTTTAAGTTGCTTAGATTGATAAAATAATGTTTGTCAATATTTCTGTTGGTGGTCACTTTTTCAAGCATCTATTGTAAAAAAGTGTAATCACTAAAATGTTCGTTTCTTTTAACTTTACCTTTCTCACTTGTTGTTCATATCTTTCCTACGTGGTAGCATTTACACATGCTATTTACGCACGTACATTCCATCCAGATTTTATAATATAAAATCTGCTTACTTTGATCTACTGCTTTTGAATTCTTACCAGATTTTCAGAGACGCCGAGCATAATCTGTAAATCACTGTTTCATATTTTTACTTTATGGCCCAACGTTTTGATTAAGACAGTCATGTTCGTATAACAAAATGCAACATGAGGACTCAATGCGCCGTTAGAAAGCGCCACTGCTTTTCACATACATAGTTCAATGTAAATTTTAAAACATAGACTAATTTTTTTATATTCTTTATTATCTTATGCCATTTTAATTCTTTTTTTCAATTCAAATAAATTAAAAAGAAGTTAATATAATTCGAGAGAACGATGCTTTGATTCTTTTTGAATAAATTTTATAGTAATTTCTTCATCTATAAAATTTTGTTTCATGCATTCATTTGGTTAAACTAATTGAACGAATGGTAGAAATCTTATTAATCTTATGGTTAAATAAATTAATGAGAAAATTTTCCCAGTATTGGCTAAATTTGCCACTACTTTACAGACTTTTAATAAGTATGAAGAATTTTTTAAAAGACAAATATATATATATATATACATTACACATTAAAATTAACAATAACATTAAAATAACAACAACATTAAACATTAAAATCCTCTAACATTAAAATCATTAAAAACATTAAAATCCTTTATCTAATAATAGTAAATCCTCTTAGGTATTTAAAAAATATATTTGAAGCTGCATTGATGCATTCACTTAAACATCATAGTTTGAAAATAGTGTACCACACCATGATTGCTACATAAATGAACCTAGTTATAGTTATGGCTGTCATGTTGATACTTGTACACTTTGTTCCATTTTTTTGTTAGAAAACATTCCACTTACTTTCACAGGCTTTGGTGTCCCTAACATGCTTTTATGCTGTTGAATCGATGTTATCAAAGTCACAAGAGTAGCACATTGAATCGCGATTCCATAAACACATGTGTGCAATGAACTGTGTGTTTTGTCACATTTATTCCATCATCACAATAGAATTAATTGATGATGGCAGCAGTTCTACCTTCAAAAAATTACTATTGCCTACAAAAATTCTACCTGCCTGTCTTAGCATAGCAGGTCTACTTGCAAAAAACAAGTCTGTCTTTTTATTGGCTTATTTATTGTGTTTGGCTAAATGTTTCACGTGCTTGCAACTATTCCTAATAAGTGTTACTCATATACTTACTCATAAGTGTTACTTACATATCTGACTAGAATTACAGTTTCCGAAATGTCTGACCAATTCCATTGTTCAACGATCGCGATTTTTTTTTTTTATTTTTGTTTTGCAATTATTATTAACAATTATTGATATCTATAATATTAACGTCCACTGATTTAATTTATTTTATTGATACTAAACACTTTCATCATTTTTATGTTTTTATGCAGAAATATTGTTGCACTCCGCCTATTACAAAAAAAAAAAAAAAAAAAAAAAAAAAAAAAAAAACTATTGTTAAATTAAATATTACAATAGCTTTGGCATTTTGTTAGCAATATACAAATATTATCGATTTTTATATTCAAATTAATTTATTCAGAATATCAGACTTAAAAATTATTTTTATCACGCATAATCAGCTAATATCTGCATTGAAAGGAGACGATAATTAATTACTGAGTGTTAATTATTTCCATGTAAAAAAAAAAAAAATGCAACATTTGAGCTATAATGTTCAAAGTACTAAATGACTCTGTTTTTAAGAACATTATTTCCAATGTTAATTAGAAAAGCTGAAATATATTTCATCATATCTGCAAAGTGCAAACACCCATACTAACTCAAAGTTCTAACGTAATCACACTGTTATTTAAAAAAAAAATCAGAATCTTTGATACTTTTAAACTTAAAATTGGAAAATTCTTACTACTGGGTATCCAAAACTTTGATAAAGAATTCCTTAAATATTTTTAACGAATCATTAAGAGAAATATAGATGAAATATCCTTAAAAATGAGTGCTTAAAATGAGAATCTTTTAAATGAGTGCTTTTATATAACGTTCACACTTATTTGAGTATAGGAAGTATTTCCTTTATTAAACAATCAATACTGTTTGTTGTATACTTACTGCTTATAGATGCAGACAAAGTAATCAATAGTAATTTACAATTATACTCTTCAAATAAATTTCTTTTTTATTATGGGTGGGGGATATTAGTATTCCTTGGGAGGGGAAGTGTTTACTTTTAATCCTTTACCCATAAAAAGGGAGGGGGGTACTTTCAATATTTCCGGGGGAGTTTCCGTAATTTTGCTTTTTCGTTGGGCACTGCTCCTCATAATTTGAGAACCACTGCATTAAAAAAATTCATTCTTCTTCAAGTCAAATATTGATGAATATAATATTTAACCTTAAAGCAGTTTTTTTTTCATATTATTTGATGTAGAAAACAACTACTTACTAAAATCTTACTACTTTTTAAACGAATACATAAAAATAGCATTAGCTATGCATAAAAGTTTCATGTATTTTCTAATTAATCAAATCAAAATGAAGAATAGAATGGACAAGATACTTTTTAAAAACGCAACCAGTTTGACGAAATCATGCCAATAGCATTCGCTACGCATCAACTTTCATGTGCTTTTTAATCAGTCCCATCAAAATCAAGAAAGGGATTTTTTATAAACATAATCAGTTTGTATAGCAAAATCATGAATATAATACTCGCTATATATTAAGTTTCATGCACTTAATAGTTAATGTTTCCTAGTCCTATCGAAAAATGTTACAAAAACAGGAAATATTGAAAATGAACTTATTCAGAATCCAAAGCACACATTAACTGCAACGTCAAAACTGAAAATCATTAAACATACTCCAACATCAAATAGTAAAAAGCAAATAGCTGCTCAAACAGAACAAAAGTAAATATACAAATGTATAAAAATAGATTATATATATATATATATATATATATATATATATATATATAGGTAAACAAACAAAGGCAGCACTCACACAGCATTTGATTCATGATTAAATTGAAAAAAAAGTTTTATTATGAAAATCCATATTGTATATCAGCAAACAGAAAAATAATTTACTGATTCTTTCATACATTTTCTATCTTGGAAAACCAAAAATACGCATTCAACTTCTGTTATATTTTTAATTTACATTTTTAAAACTGATTTTTTTTAAAATTCAATCATGAATTAAAGGCTGCTGGCTATATGCATGTATGTATAAAGAGATGTATGAGAGAGAGAGAGAGAGAGAGAGACTGTTTTATTTTAACTTTTATTACATTAAAAACTAAAAAACCCAGAAAAATATTAATATCAAAAACGTATTTGAAGGATTTGAAATAAATCAAATTTAGAAGATTAAAACAAAAAAGGGATCTATTTTTGTTGAACTTAATATGGAATTAGAATGTATAGTTTTAGCAAAATTATTGTAAAATGTCTCTATTTTTAAATTTTCTGAAAGTTTTAAATACCTTTATTATTTAATGAATACAAATTATTTATTTTATTTATAAATGGGTTATTTTTTATCGAAAGATTATATAAAAAAGATAATTAATACAAAAATTAAAAAAAAAAATATCTGCACATATTTTGCACATAGCTTCATTTCCTTAACAAGTGTAAAACAAGCTTAAACGTAAAAAAAAGTCTTGTTTTCTTGGATTTAAAATTTAAGCTGTTGAAGGATAATTTTCTCTGATATTTTCAACGTAAAATTTCGATAATTATTTCTCACATCTATAAGCTATTAAATTAGTGTAGTTATTTTTTAATTAAATGAAAACAAATTTAAATTTTAAATACTACTAGGCTATGTTTTTAAATTGTTATTTAAAGAATCCTTTGTTTCTTATTTGAATTTGCTTAATATTTTCCACTAAATATTGCTATTAGTTTAGATATTAATTAAATTAATTAATGCTTTCATATTATTAAAACTAAAATACTGAAAAATCCAATTTGTTAAGCGAGATTAATAATTGTTTGTATTTATTTTTAGAAATTTTATTTAAGCAATAGCAAAATTTTAAAATATGTAATTTTTTTAAAAAAATATTCTTTTGGTTTGTTTTAAATGTTCCACTATTATATAATGTTTTTACGTTCATTCTAAATTTCTTTTACTTGCATTCACTTTCTTTTTATTTTGCCAAAATGGAATAAAATAAATATACAGCACTCAGCAATGATTTAGGATGTATGGTTACAACGAACTAATCAATTGGTAATTGGTTTTTATAGACTCTTCTATCTAGCTTGGTATTAATTTGTAGAGTTCGCTTAATTCTCATTTCTTTTCATTTAATTCCTAGTATTAGTTCACACTCTCCTATATATATCTTGTTCAAATTTTCGATCGTTAATAAAATACTTTTTATTCATTCACTCAAGTTCAAATACATTTTTTTTTTTTTGAACTTGTAGTGGATGACACTTGATGTTAATGCAGTTATTCCAAATATTAATTCATTGACTAAATTAAATTGATTAATTCTAGTTTTTTAGATTTAAGTTGCATGTATCTAATAATAGATGGTGCTAGATGTAAGAGGAAAATTTCAACTTTATTTGTAAAGGACTTTTCTGCAATATAGTGAAAAAAAAAGTAGGAATTGGCTTAAAATTTTTTTTTATATTACTTTATTTATTTTAGAATGTTGTTCTAATGTATATATTGTCCCTTTTGTCACTACTACATTGATACGATTGGGATGAACTAGTAATTGTTACAAGAAATGATACTTTTATGAAATTAAAATTTCAAATGCTTCCGTGATGAAGTTTTACATATTTTAATTTAGAATTAATTTTATTTAATGGCTATATTATTCAGAAATAATACTGTTTTTTTTAATTATCGGTTATTATAAAGCAATTTGCATGGAAAATCAAATGACTCGATTTCTTGATATTGTACGTTATATTTGTATTTGTCCACTATTAAAATCTGAAAACTTTTTTTTTGCATGGGCTCGTGTGAAACTAAAGCGAGTTGATAATGACAAAGCCTTCTGAAAGTTTCACAACATTCCAAAGAAGAAAGATCGCTTCTCTACATTTTCAAACTTTAAAAAAAAATATTCGAAATAATTGCAAAATAAATTAGAAAACGCGTCATTAAAATTATTGTTTGGTTTTTTTCAGCCGCGCACGCTGGAATTTCTGGTACTGCCTGCCCTAACGAAAAATAAACAATCGTGATCAAAAAATTATTCTTTTTTTGACATCCGGTCTGTGTTTTGATCGATTTTATTACTTTAAAGTAAATGCACATTGCTTTTTGAATAGTGCGCGTCTAACATGAAGAAATCGTTCATAAATCCTCGAGAAAAAAAAAAATATTTTTTCAAATGTATTTTTTTGCGGAAGAATGTACATAATATCTGCTTTGAAAGAAAAACATATATTAGTGAGTGTGGAATTTTTTTTTTCATCTAATTTTTTTTTATCATATCGTATTGTCTAAAATTTTAATTATTAAAAATTAAAACTTTTGATTATGTTTAAAGTCCCTCCTGTATGATGCCGCTGTTTTTGACTCCGTCCGACTTGGTCCTCTTGCCAATTTTTTTTTAACCACTTTCAAATTTGAATATTTGCTTGGAGAAAAAATTATCTATTTTGAAAAATTATTTTGAACTATTATTTCACTCAACCGACAATTTTCATTCTTTAAATTTCATCATTATCAAAACTTTTAATTAAGTTTACTGATTTTTTTGCTGTTTAAAAAAATTATTAACTTTCGTGCGATTAAAAAAACTTTGAAAAAAATTTAAGTTTTAACTTATTAAAAAAAATGCCAATATATATTTTTTTTCTGTTCGAAAGTACTTTCACTGCTTTATGTATTAATATTTTCACCAATAATCGCACCCTATACACGAATTGTGAATTTCCAAATGAACTTCTTTATGAATCTTCATAAATTGTAGTCATATATTCATATTGTTATTGTTTTATTTCAATTTTTCATTCCGCATCCAGTGCTTCTGAAAACGCTTATTCTACCGAATTAATAAGATGATTCCATAAAACGATAATAATTATGAGAAAAAAATTGAATTTTATTTTACCGATTTTTAATTTCTTTCATTTAATTTGTGGTGCACAATCCTTAACAATTTATTTTGGTTCTTTTATAGCAGAAACAGGCTGAATTTGTCTATGATTTTGTGTTATATGGTTGTTTCAGAAAATTTATATTAATGTATAACATTATAAAAATATTTAAGTCATTTTCAAAAAACATTAAAAATTTATTTCAGTAACATAAAACTTTGTTTACTTCTGCAGTGAAGTAAACAAAACTCCATATAAAATTTATTCCCGGTAGAGAATCCTTACAGTATTGCCCTGAATAGGGGAAAAAATTGTAATTTCTTCAATTTTTAAATTAAATCTGAAAAACAGATTAAGTAAACAATCATAAAACAGTTGTATAATTTTTGAAAAGCAACAATTTTTTAATTTCTTAGTACCAGGACAAAAATTAGACGAAAAATATTTATACTTTTATCTATTAAACAACCAATAAAACCTTTATATATATATATATATATATATATATTCAAAAATATAGAATTAAATATAAAAAAGGAAAGGAGGGACAAAAGTAATTATTTC
Source organism: Caerostris extrusa (assembly GCA_021605095.1). Taxonomy (NCBI): domain Eukaryota; kingdom Metazoa; phylum Arthropoda; class Arachnida; order Araneae; family Araneidae; genus Caerostris; species Caerostris extrusa. The sequence continues at coordinate 42,512 of BPLR01016595.1, read as the reverse complement.
TTTCTTTCTACCTGTATAGATGTAATATATACACAAGTTCGCCAAGTCAAATTCGCATTTTTGCAAACCAATGCATTCTTTTGCAAATTAAATTAATCTTTTTGCAAAACAAATTGACCCTCCTCAAAATTAGAATTTTATTTATATATCAGTATTTGTACATGTGTATGCTTATCGGCATAAGTATGTCTGGATATGTATTTCTCTACAAATAGTGATGTACTGGTATTGATAAAGATGTATGCTTAAAAATGCACACGATAATTTGAATTTTTTTAATAAGCATTATTATATGCGCATCCACAACAAAAAGTTCATATTTAATATACATGTATACAAATGCATTTACAAATGTATTTGCATGTGTATAAAATGCATTTACAAATGTATTTGCATATGTATACAAATGCATTTACAAATTTATTTGCATATGTATACAAATGTATTTACAAATGTATTTGCATATGTATGCAAATGCGTTTACAAATGTATTTGCATATGTATGCAAATGCATTTACAAATGTATTTGCATATGTATACAAATGCATTTACAAATGTATAATTTTGAGCTCATGCATGTTCTTGTGAGGATATATATGCGCTTGAGCATGTATATATCTCTGTGTGTGTATCTGTGTATATATTTGCATATGTATGTATGCGTATGTGTATGCATTATATAAATGTATATATGCACGTTTATATATGAGCATGCCTAAGTAAGTACATGTATATGGTCGTGCATTTGCATGTGAATGTATGTGCATATACAAATATGTTCAAGTCTGTATGTTGTGTGTGTGCAGGTATGCATGTGTAGGTATGTGCATGTTTATATATGTGTATGCTCATGTGCATGTACATATCTGCATGTGTATGCTTACATATGGGCATTTGGATATATGCGTATATGCATGTGTATGTTTACATATGGGCATTTGGATATATGCGTATATGCATGTGTAAGTATATGTGCATGTATGTGCATAGGCATGTGTATGCTTACGTATGTGCATTTGCATATATGCACATAAGCATGTGTATGTGCATTTGCATATATGCACATAAGCATGTGTATGTGCATTTGCATATATGCACATAAGCATGTGTATGTGCATTTGCATATATGCACATAAGCATGTGTATGTGCATTTGCATATATGCACATAAGTATGTGTATGTGCATTTGCATATATGCACATAAGCATGTGTATGTGCATTTGCATACATGCACATACACATGCATATATGCACATAAGCATGTGTATGTGCATTTGCATATATGCACATAAGTATGTGTATGTGCATTTGCATATATGCACATAAGCATGTGTATGTGCATTTGCATACATGCACATAAGCATGTGTATGTGCATTTGCATATATGCACATATGCATGTGCTTGCATATATGCATGTATGTAATTATGCATGTGTATATGTATCTATATGCATGTATGTATATATGCATGTGCATATGTATCTATATGTATGTATGTACATGTGCATGTGCATATGTATCAATATGCATATATGCATGTATGTACATATGCATATGTATCTATATGTATGTATGTACATGTGCATGTGCATATGTATCAATATGCATATGTGCATGTATGTACATATGCATGTGCATATGTATCTATATGCATATATGCATGTATGTACATATGCACGTTCATATGTATCTATATGCATGTATGTGCATGTGCATATGTATCTATATGCATATATGCATGTATGTGCATGTGCATATGTATCTATATGCATATATGCATGTATGTACATATGCACGTTCATATGTATCTATATGCATGTATGTGCATATGCATATGTATCTATATGCATATATGCATGTATGTACATATGCACGTTCATATGTATCTATATGCATGTATGTGCATGTGCATATGTATCTATATGCATATATGCACGTTCATATGTATCTATATGCATGTATGTGCATGTGCATATGTATCTATATGCATATATGCATGTATGTACATATGCATGTGCATATGTATCTATATGCATACTTGTACATGCGCATGCACATGCATATGGACGCATATGTGCATGTGTATCATTTACATGTGTATGTTATGTATTTGTATGTGCATATATGGCTGTGTATAAATGTGTGCATGTCCTTATGTTTGTATAGCTTTATATGTGTTTGTGTGTGAGTGGGAATGTATGTGTATCTGCTTTTATATGCAAATGTATGTACATGCGTATACGTGTGTAAATATGGGTATGTTTACATGTGCGCTTGTATGTATGAATGTGTATATGTAATTTTGTATACGTGGGCTTATTTATTTATGTATGAACTTAAGTATATATTATGTGTACATATATGCAGACGTACTCTTGCACATATATACACACGTACATGTATGTATTTATATGCATGCGCATGAAAACATACCTACAAATATGCATATGCTTACATACATACACACACGCACGTTGCTGTGGCTTTCTTGTATTTCGTTCAATTATTAGATACTATAATTGGTATTGTTAAGGAAGTGATTGGTAAAGAATGATGAAAAGATCAAATTAAGTTTCAACGAATAGAAAATGTTTAATTTTTATTAAATTAATGAATGAGGTAGATAATGTTGATTTTAAGACTGTTTTATAATTATTTTACGTAATATAATTTTTAATAATCATTACTTTCATTTAACTAAGAACTAAGCGATGAACAATATTTCTTGTTAGTCTGTCTTTCGTCGAAATAAATAAATTCGATGGTTTTCGAACACGTGAACATACAGCTGCCCATGGGAGAAACACGGATTCTGAGGTTAGATTTTTTTGGTGGTCGTTTACTGAAAATGATAATTGAAAAAATACAATACAATTAAAATAAAATCGGGATATAATAAGAAAAGACTTTAAAAAAATTCACAATAAAATACAAATGCAAACGATCGTTTAAGGTACACGAACACCTTCGAAGGAATTTTTTTAATTTTTTATCTTTGTACACATTTTTGGATTGAATGTATCTAAAAACTAAGGATTTCACATAAAAAAATTTCATTATTATTTTTTAAAATTTTTATAAGCTAAAATAAGTTTAAAATCGGCCAAAAATTGATACTGTTACAAAACCTGAAATCAAATCAATATTTTTTAAATTTCTAAGTTTGTATTTGTTTGTACTAACATTTTACAGTGAATGGACCTCTGGTAAATTTATATCTTTATTATTTTGTGCTAGTTTAAATGCTGTCGACACAAAATTCTTCCAAAATTTGCATGTAATTCCAAGTTTAACAATTGAAATAAAAAATATTTATGTAGCTATAATCATTTCAGAGGTCTATTCCCTGTAAATATTTATGAAAAACATAAATACAAAAGTTTTGTAGCATTTGGATCAAAATTTACTTGTGTTATGGTGTTTCACATGAAAACAAAAAGCATAAAAATTCATTCTGAGAAAAAGCTAAAAAACAACTTTTAATTAGATATATTACTTTTAAAAATGTTGTAAATATATTAAAATGCCATTGAATTATCAAGTTCATAGTCTTATTTATTAAAAAATATAGTTTTGTTTTTCCTTAAAGCTGTAAATATTTTCTGAGCTTTGTTTTGAAAAAGTTAAAATTTGCTCGACAAACTTTTTTTTTTACAACTTCCTGCTATTTGCAAAGGCTTTTTAATATGAAATGACCTGAATTTAAAATATTTAGCCTTTTTGCAAGTGTTTTGATTAAATATATTCAAAACCTTTGAATTTCACATAAAAATACCAACTTTAACTATTCTTTATACAATTTATTCTTTAAAATATGGATAAACATTGCAAAAATGTGATATTGTTGCAAAATTTTATAATTCAAAAATAAATAAAACATGAATAGTTTTTTCCTTTGCAAGTATTTTTATGCTGGGAATATCCTTATGTAGGTAATATACTGTTTTCAAATTTATATCTCAATTATTTATACATTTTTGTATGCTTAAAGTTTGTCGACACAAATTTACAAAAATTCTTAGTTTAAAAACTAAAATAAAAATAATTTATGAATTTATTTTAATTTCCATGTTCTATTCCTTTCATACATTTAAAGAAAACTTTTACATGAAGTTTCAAAGCATTTAGAACAGAAATATTTTTATTGTGATATGTTTTGAATGAATACAAAATGCATAAAAATTCAAATAAGAAATAATTAAAACCAACTTTTAAATATAAATTAAAACAAATGTACATACATAAAAATGTTATTGAGCTTTAAATTCTCCTTATTAATATAAACATTTATTTATTTGTTTTCTTTTCTTTAAATAACTTCCAACTTAAAAGTACCATTTATCAATTTTCTTCGACAATATTCAAATCACTCAAATTTATAAACTCAAATTCTTTGTTTTTCAAATAACAAAAGTTTTTAAAATAAAATGTCCTTTGATTTTCAACTTGCAACTATTATAATACCTTTTATAAAATTTTAATGTTTTCATTATATCAAATAATTGCAGAGTTTACTTCATTTTCACACTTTTCAAAAAATCCTTGAAAATTCATCATCTTTCTTTAAAATTATATTTTCTATATTATATTATCTTGTAGATCACATTTCATTTTAGAATTCTTAATCAAATACAACACATGTTGACAAACTTTAAGCATAGAAAAGTTCAATGTTTTGATTCACAACTTTTCATTCAATATATTTTATTCCAATTCAAATTCAAACTTAGAAAATAAAAAAAATATTGATAATCAAATCAGGTAATACTTACATACATTTGATTTATTTCTCATAGAAATAATATAAATTTCATATATAATTTTCACAAAATTTAAAGCACTACATAAAACAATAATATTCAGAACATGAGAATTTTACGGTTATGTAGTACAGGCATCGAGACACGGCGCCATTCTTTTATTGTGGTATATCTTTCGTCTGTGGTGGAAACAAACTTTTACTCCAACGATGAAATTAGTGCAAATAAGAATTCTGCAATTAATTATCGAAATAGCAATAAAATAGTCATTATATTGTTCGAAAAATGAAGCTACGAATTCCTCTAATTGCAGTATTGCAACCCTAAAGAAATTGGCGGAAAATAGGCGAAAATTCAGGGTTGCAAGATTGGCGCCTTCCTCCTCAATGGTATTGTTGCCACTACATTGGTTTGCCAAAGAAATTTTAAAAATATTTAGGGGTGGGCCACCCTTATCACTTAGGGGTTTAAAAAATAGATTACGACCGATTCACAGACCTACCAAATATGCACAAAAATTTTCATAAGAATCGGTCGAGCCGTTTCGGAGGAGTTTGGCAACAAACACTGTGACACGAGAATTTTATATATTAGACTAGAAGACCCGGCCACGCGTTGCTGTGGCTTTCTTGTATTTTGTTCAATTATTAGATACTATAATTGGTATTGTTAGGGAAGTGATTGGTAAAGAATGATGAAAAGATCAAATTAAGTTTCAACGAATAGAAAATGTTTAATTTTTATTAATTTAATGAATGAAGTAGATAATGTTGATTTTTAAGACTGTTTTATAATTATTTTACGTAATATAATTTTTAATAATCATTACTTTCATTTAACTAAGAACTAAGCGATGAACAATATTTCTTGTTAGTCTGTCTTTCGTCGAAATAAATAAATTCGATGGTTTTCGAACACGTGAGCATGCAACATACAGCTGCCCATGGGAGAAACACGGATTCTGAGGTTAGATTTTTTTGGTGGTCGTTTACTGAAAATGATAATTGAAAAATACAATGCAATTAAAATAAAATCGGGATATAATAAGAAAAGACTTTAAAAAAAATTCACAATAAAATACAAATGCAAACGATCGTTTAAGGTACACGAACACCTTCGAAGGAATTTTTTTTATCTTTGTACACATTTTTGGATTGAATGTATTTAAAAACTAATGATTTCACATAAAAAAATTTCATTATTATTTTTTTTTAATTTTTATAAGCTAAAATAAGGGAAAAAATGGCCAAAAATTGATACTGTTACAAAACCTGAAATCAAATCAATATTTTTAAATTTCTAAGTTTGTATTTGTTTGTACTAACATTTTACAGCGAATAGACCTCTGGTAAATTTATATCTTTATTATTTATTATTTTGTGCTAGTTTAAATGCTGTCGACACAAAATTCTTCCAAAATTTGCATGTGATTCCAAATTTAACAATTGAAATAAAAAATATTTATGTACTATAATAATTTCAGAGGTCTATTCCCTGTAAATATTTATGAAAAACATACATACAAAGTTTTGTAGCAGTTGGATCAAAATTACTTGTGTTATGGTGTTTCACATGAAAACAAAAAGCATAAAAATTCATTCTGAGAAAAAGCTAAAAACAACTTTTAATTAGATATATTACTTTTAAAAATGTTGTAAATATATTAAAATGCCATTGAATTATCAAGTTCATAGTCTTATTTATTAAAAAATATAGTTTTATTTTCCTTAAAGCTGTAAATATTTTCTGAGCTTTGTTTTGAAAAAGTTAAAATTTGCTCGACAAACTTTTTTTTTACAATTTCCTGCTATTTGCAAAGGCTTTTTAATATGAAATGACCTGAATTTAAAATATTTAGCCTTTTTGCAAGTGTTTTGATTAAATATATTCAAAACCTTTGAATTTCACATAAAAATACCAACTTTAACTATTCTTTATACAATTTATTCTTTAAAATATGGATAAACATTGCAAAAATGTGATATTGTTGCAAAATTTTATAATTCAAAAATAAATAAAGCATGAATAGTTTTTTCCTTTGCAAGTATTTTTATGCTGGGAATATCCTTATGTAGGTAATATACTGTTTTGAAATTTATATCTCAATTATTTATACATTTTTGTATGCTTAAAGTTTGTCGACACAAACTTTTTTTTTAACAAATTTACAAAAATTCTTAGTTTAAAAACTAAAATAAAAATAATTTATGAATTTAGGTTAATTTCCATGTTCTATTCCTTTCATACATTTAAAGTAAACTTTTACATGAAGTTTCAAAGCATTTAGAACAGAAATATTTTTATTGTGATGTTTTGAATGAATACAAAATGCATAAAAATTCAAATAAGAAATAATTAAAACCAACTTTCAAATATAAATAAAAACAAATGTACATACACAAAAATGTTATTGAGCTTTAAATTCTCCTTTATTAATATAAACACTTATTTATTTGTTTTGTTTTCTTTAAATAACTTCCAATTTAAAAGTACCATTTATCAATTTTTCTTCGACAATATTCAAATCACTCAAATTTATAACTCAAATTCTTTGTTTTTCAAATAACAAAAGTTTTTAAAATAAAATGTCCTTGATTTTCAACTTGCAACTATTATAATACTTGTTATAAAATTTTAATGTTATCATTATATCAAATAATTGCAGAGTTTACTTCATTTTCCCACTTTTCAAAAAAATCCTTAAAATTCATCATCTTTCTTTAAAATTATATTGTCTATATTATATTATCTTGTTAGATCATATTTCATTTTAGAATTCTTAATCAAATACAATACGTTGACAAACTTTAAGCATAGAAAAGTTCAATGTTTTGATTCACAACTTTTCATTCAATATGTTTTATTCCAATTCAAACTTAGAAAATGTGTTTTTTCTTCTTCACAAAAAATGTTTTATTATTTTATGATGAAAGAAATCACAAAACAAATGGAAAAGTTAATGAGCTTTAAATTATCCTTTATTAATATAAACACTTATTTAATTGTTTTGTTTTCTTTAAATAACTTCCAACTTAAAGTACCATTTATCAATTTTCTTCGACAATATTTAAATCACTCAAATTTATAACTCAAATTCTTTGTTTTTCAAATAACAAAAGTTTTTAAAATAAAATGTCCTTGATTTTCAACTTGCAACTATTATAATACCTTTTATAAAATTTTAATGTTATCATTCTATCAAATAATTGCAGAGTTTACTTCATTTTCACACTTTTCAAAAAAAAAAATCCTTAAAATTCATTTTGATTCACAAATTTTCATTCAATATATTTTATTCCAATTCAAATTTAGAAAATAAAAAAAATATTGATAATCAAATCAGGTAATACTTACATACATTTGATTTATAGAAAAATAAATTTCATACAATATAAGTTTCACAAAATTTAAAGTAGTACATAAAACAATAATATTCATAACATGAGAATTTTACTGTTATGTAGTACAGGCATCGAGACACGGCGCCATCCTTTTATTGTGATATATCTTTCGTCTGTGGTGGAAACAAACTTTTTACTCCAACGATGAAATTAGTGCAAATAAGAATTCTGCAATTAATTATCGAAATAGCAATAAAATAGTCATTATATTGTTCGAAAAATGAAGCTATGAATTCCTCTAATTGCAACCCTAAAGAAATTGGCGAAAATTCAGGGTTGCAAGATTGGCGCCTTCCTCAATGGTATTGTTGCCACTACATTGGTTTGCCAAAGAAATTTTAAAAAATATTTAGGGGTGGACCACCCTTATCACTTAGGGGTTTAAAAAATAGATTACGACCGATTCGCAGACCTACCAAATATGCACAAAAATTTTCATAAGAATCGGTCGAGCCGTTTCGGAGGAGTTTGGCAACAAACACTGTGACACGAGAATTTTATATATTAGATATACGCACATGCTCCCTTTTTACACTAGCAAATAAATACGCACAAATGTACGAACATATTTTCATGAAGACATGCATAAACACGTGCATGCAAGTATACACACATACGCATGTGCATACATATATGCACACACACACATGTATATACACACATATACAAATACACATGCATATACACTTCTATGCATGTACATAAGTATGCATACACATACACGTACATGCACGCACAGATACACATACGATTATAGATACATATGATATGTGCTGAATGACATATTTACACTTGCACGAACATAAATACACACTCTTAAATATATCCGCATGAACATACATGTGCACGAGCACCGATATACACACTCAAACATACATACGCACAAACATACAAATGTACATATCCACAAGTAATCAAACGCACAGATTTACACGTATAGTCACACACATAAATAAGCATGAAGTACTCACATTGACCTTTTGTACAAATACATATAATTAAACAAGAACTACATGCATGCATACATATTCGCAAATAAACATACATTACATTACATATATACACACATTCAAACATATACTCATACATTTATATTTGCCATTTTTGTATATATATATACACTGAAGTGACAAAAGTCATGGGATAGCAATATGCAAATTTTCAGATGGCAGTAGCATCGCGTAGAACAGGTATAAATGCGCAGTGCTTTCGCAGAGCTTTCATTTCTGTTCAAGTTATTCATGTGAAGAGGTTTTGACGTGATGATGACCGCACGACGGGAATTAACAGACTTTGAACGCGGAATGTTAGTTGGAGCTAGACGCATGGGTCATGCCATTTCGGAAATCGTTAGGGAATTCAACATTCCCAAATCCACTGTGTCAAGAGTGTGCCGAGAGTATGAAATTTCAGGCATAACATCCCACCATGGACAGCGCAGTGGTCGACCGCCTGCACTTAACGACCGAGACCGGCGACGTCTGCAAAAAGTCGTAAATTCGAACAGACAAGCAACACTGCGTCGAATAACCTCAGAAATCAATGTGGGACGTACAAGGGACTTGTCTGTTAGAACTGTGCGGAGAAATTTGGCTTTCTTGGGCTATTCCAGCAGAAGACCGACTCGAGTGCCTTTACTGACAGAACGACATCGCTTGCAGCGACTCTCGTGGGCACGTGAGTATATCGGTTGGTCCCTAGATGAATGGAAAACCGTGGCCTGGTCCGATGAGTCACGATTTCAGTTGGTAAGAGCTGATGGTAGGGTTCGAGTGTGGCGCAGACCCCACGAAGCCATGGACCCAAACTGTCAGCAAGGCACTGTTCAAGCTGGTGGTGGCTCCTTAATGGTGTGGGCTGTTTTTTCATGGAATGGACTTGGTCCTCTGGTGCGACTGGACCGAATATTGACTGGAAATGCTTATGTTCAGCTACTTGGAGATCACTTGCAGCCATTCATGGACTTCATGTACCCAAACAACGATGGGATTTTTATGGATGACAATGCGCCATGTCACCGGGCCGCAACTGTTCGCGATTGGTTTGAAGAACATTCTGGACAATTCCAACGAATGATCTGGCCACCTAGATCGCCCGACATGAATCCCATCGAGCATTTATGGGACATCATCGAGAGGTCTGTTCGTGCCCAAAATCCTGCACCATCAACGCTTTCACAATTATGGACGTCTATCGAGACAGCATGGCTCAATATTCCTGCAGAAGACTTCCAACGACTTGTTGAGTCCATGCCACGTCGAGTTGCTGCACTTCGCTGGGCGAAAGGAGGGCCGACACGATATTAAGAGGTATCCCATGACTTTTGTCACTTCAGTGTATATGCGCATGAACGTGCATGTACTTACATAGTTACACACACATAAGCATACACATATAAACGCTCATTGGCATGTATAATATATTTACATATAGACGCGCAGTAACATACAAATGTATTTGCATACATATCTAAATAAATAGGTACTTGTTGCTAGGGGTGCATATGTAATCATATTTGCTGATAAAAAAAGCTTAACGAATGTACGTTAAAGAATAGTATATCTTTACCAATATCAATATATCACTACTCACAAATAAATACATATTTAGATGTACATATACATTTTCATAAACATACACATGCACAAGTATTAACATATTAATAAATTAGAAATTTTGAGAAGGGTTAATTTGCTTTGCAAAAAAAGGTTAATTTGATTTGGAAAAAAAAGTATATTTGAATTGCCAAAACTGTATATATCTGTATATGCAATGCATTCTTCTATAAAGCGTTTTCAGTATGTCTGGTCATTTATAAATTGAAAGTTAAAAAAGAGCAACTCTTGTAATCAACTCACATAACTCGTAATAATTTTAATAAAATTAAATTATATATTGCAAAATTTAATAATTTTATAACGTAGGAGCATGATAACTTTAAGTTTTGATTAGATTAAATTTTATTCTCTGTTACGTGAATGTACTTAAAAGATTTTTTTAAACCTTGACTGTTTTTCCGTTAAATTTGATTGTTTAATTTGAGCATTTGATAATTTTTTTAATTTTAACAATTTTTTTATTTAAAAAAAAAATTATCAATCTTTTCAGGATGTCTTTCAACTTTTATGCGTAAATATTTGTATGGTGCAGTAATTCCTCATTTTTTTTTTTTTTGTCTTGTACGAGAGACAAAGAAAAATTGTGATATATATTAATTTACTCTGTAAACATGATGTCACAGAATTACAAAATGGGAATCCGAGCAGATTTATAATTTTAACTAATAAAATTACAAATAGAGAAATATTTTTATCTCCTGTACATTGTTTCCGATGTTAACATTAGGAATTATTCTCTGTTTGTCTGACTTTTTGTAATAATGGCTTGCGAAAAATTCGAATGCATGCTATAACGAGGGGTACTGACTAAGCATTCCCTCACTCTCACACACACTGTCTGGCTGTAGACAGACACAGACACACACACACACACATATATATATATGTATATATATATATATGGTTTTTGTGTCTGTGGTTGATATCTTAAACTGCATAAAAATTTACAATTTATGAGTATTATGATATCACAATGAAATAAAAAATCTACATATTTATATATTTAAGTGGTGGTAATAGGGAAGAAGATGTATGCTTAGGAACTAACTAACTCCCTGCCAATATATTCCATGGTGGACCATGGCCGTCTGCCTACTTGCAGATTCCGAAACAGATATTTTTCTTTTTACTGGTAGGGTTGCCAGTCTTACGCCCAACGCTCTACAGTTATATTAGACCGGGACAATCATATTAGATTAATAGTATCAGTTAATTAGTATCAATCTACAGTCATATTAGATTGGAATCCACTTTAAACTAATGTTTAAAGTAGATTCTGAACCACTACAAACATCCATGGCATCGCCGGGACTCGAACCCGAAACGTGTGGCACGTAGCTCCAGAACGCTAGTATGTGTATGACTGTGATAAAAGCAACTGAAATGTGATTAATGAGCATATTCCATGAAAGAATAACAAGTAAAGATAAAATAAATAAAACTTCATTCAAATAAGTAAAATTATTTTTAATAATATAAAAAAATACTGAAAAATTAAAAAATTTTTAAAATTTTTATCGTGATACAAGACGGAGCAAGTTTAAAAAAAAAAAAAAATGTCTGGTAATTTGTGAATTTTTTTTTTTTATACTTTGTGAAAGTGGTGAAATTCTTAGTAAATGTCAATTAGTTATTAATTTAATTCCCAGAAAGTACTTTTAATGATTTGTTACTTTATACGGGAATTTGCTTATTCACTCACACACGTTTCAGTATACAGGGCGTTCGCATCTTTCTTCCTTTCGTAAAACCATGCTTACCTTTTATAAAACTGCAGCTTCTGTGGAAAAAAAATTGCGAATTTTTATGTCTCATTGAAGTTTAGTCTATTATTTTCGGAAGAAAAAAGTATTTTTAAGTGGCGTTTATTTGGAATTCATTTTCACGAAATTTTAAGGAAAAAAAAAAAATGTTCCCGGATTCTATATATAATTCGTGGAATATAGGCATGAAATTGCAGTATATATATAATGCTGTATAAAAACTAAAATGGAAAAAAAGAAAGAAGAAAGTGAACAAATGACTCCATAGAAGCATAATCAGTCTGTTTAACAATTGTGCACAATAATATTCGCTGTATAAAAATTTTTATGTGCCTCTGAATCTGTACCATTGGGAAACGAAAACATTCAATTAAATTTCGACTTGCGTTTTAGCTGCAACAACGAATCTGAATGTCATGAAACATGCACATATACACCAGTCACTAAGAACTGCAGAAGCGGAAACGAACTAACTTACTTCCCGGCACTACAATTCGTGTAGGACCATGACCTCCCTAATAATATCACTCCAACGTCGTCTGTCTCGAACTTTGGTTTTCCAATTTATGTTCTTCAAATGCTTTTTCCTCTTCATCAATTCATCTCTTCCCTTTTTTTCTTTGGCCTTAGCACTTTCCCTTGAAAATCTTCTTTGTGCCTCTGCTATCGTCCGTTCTATGTGTCCTAGCCATTGAATCCTCTTTGACTTTATATAATTTATGATATCCCTTTCACCAAACAATTTTGCAATTTCACAATAGTAACTCCTCCTCCAAACATCACCCTCTTTTCAGAATCAGAAAGAAAAATAAATACCAGAATATATAAACACAAGGGGGAAACCCAAGTCATCCAGTATTCAGTAAAAATCCATTAAGAATATATTTATCCTAAACATATACGTTTTTTTTTTTTTTAAGGAATATATATCCTCAGGATATTGTAATCCATGTTATTTTTGTCCGCTACCTGACTGTATCTAAGTCGAAACAGATTAGTGACGTAGTTTCTATAACATTGAGAAATAATTTTTCTTTCACATAGAGCAGGAAATAATATAACTGGTAGAATACTATAGAATGCGAAAGTGTAGTTTTTATAGAAAGACTGCGTGCTATATTATCCATACTACTTGAAGATTAAAAGAGTTATTAAAAAAGTAGCGCATAAGTTTGTTGTTATTGATAATCAAGGTGTTAGAATCTACTTTTTATTTGTTTAATATTGATGGGCCTTATGTTCCCCTTCATAATACCACGAATAGATCGCCGACGGAGGATAAGGGAAGAACAGTGTCTTCGGATGGCACTTTTAGGGAGTAATTGCTCCACATTTGTGTGTCGTATGGTAGAAAAACCCGAAAATACCCACAAAGATGCTTTGTACACATTGTCAGAATCGAAATATCTTCTTTTCTGGAAGAATTGAATACAACGATTCCTCCAGCGGATTGTCATTTGGGCCGGAGTCTAATGTTATAACATTGAAAATGGTTTTCAAAAAGCTAAAAAACCAAATATTTATCTCGCCTGGTTTATTTTACATACTGAGGGTATTTATATATTTTTATACCGTATGTATGTATGCATATATAAATATAAATATATATATATATATATATGAACAAAGATAAGAATTTTACTTTCTAATATGTTCAATCTGATAGCCCATTTGTTGAACTATCATATTATGTCTTGATTTTCAAGATAGAAATAGCTTTTCTTAAAATATCAAGGTTGATTTTATTCCACTTCTCCATCACAATCTTCCAGAGACCATCCAATGCCTTGGAAGGCTTTTTATAAAAAAAACTTGTTTTAAATGTACAGTAATTTATAAGGAATTTGGATTGGATGCATTTAAATACAACAATTCCTTTTTAATTTTCTACAAATATAAATTTAGAGGTATGATTGGTAACCTTATTCTGATGGGAGGATAAAATGACACCAGTGAATGAAGTGAAAGTTGTTTGTCGACCAGTGAAAATTGTTTGGATACACTTATTGAGTAATTGTAATTGTTGAGTTCAAAGTTATAGCTTTTTTGGGAACGCATGGTGGATCCTTACTAACCATTCTAACCATAATCTCTCTTTGGAGCAACGTTATGACTAAAATTCATCTCTAAACAATGAACCGAAATTTTTATCTCAACAGCATTCCAATCTATAGATCTGAAAAGATTAGTAGCACCAACGAAATTCAAACCATGTCACTGTAAATGACTTTTGACTTGTCCCTTCTGATCATAAATCGATGAAGAGTCAGCAGGACTCTATGTACATAAAGAGGTTGCATCAATTATACATTAGATGGATTGCTGTGAACACAATGTGAAAAGAATCATCGAAGCTTTGGATTGATTCTTTAGAATTTAGGATCCGGTTAAATCATTGCCTGTGATTTTAAAATGTAATCTCATCTTTTATATTATTCAATTCCTTCTATTAGCTCACAACCTCGCTATATATATCTTGTTCAAATTTTCAATCGTTAATAAAATACTTTTTATTCATCCACTCGAGTTCAAATACATTTTTTTTGAACTTGTAGTGGATGGCACTGGAATGTTAATGCAGTTTTTCAAATATTAATTCAGTAATTAAATTTAATTAATTAATTTCAGGGTTTTTAGATTTAAGTTGTATATATCTACCAATAGATGGCGCCAGATAAATTAAAAAAAAAAGGAATGAAAATTATTTATAAAAGACTTTCTGCAATATAGTGAAAACAAAAGTAGGAATTGACTTTAAAATTTTTTTTTTATGTACTACTTGTTTTTGGTAAGGTAGCAGGAACAGATTGCGTTCGCTTAGCTTCATATCGTTTTTATCTGATGCATCAAGAAAGTATTTCGTTTATAGCCTTTCTGCTCTTGAGGATCCATGATCTTTAGCTTAACCTTAACAACATGACACATCCTCAAATTTAGGTCTAATATCCTTGTTAGACCTTATTAATTATTATCCTTATTAATGGAAATATTATCTCTCATCTTCCAAAATTAACTTCTGTTTCTTCTTCAGTAATATTCTTGTTCCTTTGAGGCTATTCATGTTCTATCTTTAAAAACCGTTGCTGTCTCTCCCGACATCGAATCAACCAAACTTTTGATCAAATATCCTTTTGAAGATAAGTCAGTTGAATTTTCTAAACCAGCTGATGAAATATAATATCATTTATTAATGACTGTTAATTTATTAATTTTAATAAATGAAATATAACAGCGTTTATTAATGCCTGACATGTTTCGAATCTCACAAATTCTTGTTATCTTTAAATATTTTCCAGTAATTATTCTCCTTTATCCAATACAATGCACGAATATGTGCAATAACATTATGAAATTTTATTTTTAAGGTTCTTCTTTAGAAATGAACATAATATAGCCCTAATGTAACTGGATATTTTTTCATGCCGAGGAAGAGTAGTCCGATATAGAATATATTATTCTGACCTTTGATTTTGATAATATCAGTTGCCATGTTATCTTTAGGAAAATTCAAAAAAGGGCAGCATTAGATAATAGTATTTCTTTTATTCTGCATATCTTTTGCGACGCTTCAAAACATTCATATATTAAGTGGTTTACCTTAGATGCGAGAAAAATTAATTAATTAGGTATATTTTTCTCACATTTTATATAAACCATGCAACATATGTAAGTTTTGAAGCGTCACAAAATATATGCAAAATTAAAAGATACTATTATCTGAATGTTGCCCTTTTTGGAATCTTCACTAACATGGCGTCTCATTAATCCATTTTAAGAGTTCCTTTTTTTTAAAAATTAATTCAGCATTCAAGCCTAATTTTGAGATCCAATTTTTTTGTGAACAAAATTTAGGGATGAGAGTAAAAGAATAACTAAATCTGATTGGATCATATACGTTTTGAGTAATAAATTAGACATTTTGTCTATTAACTGAATGATAATCCAAACATATATCACAACTTCTTCTTGAAAGTCCCATAATAAACTGAACACTTTCATTCGTTTAATATTATTTTCTGTATTATTTGCTTCCACTATTGGCGTCATTATTTTAGCTGCCAAAATTGGGTTTTAAAATAAGATTTTACCCTAAAGTGATCGTTTTTGCGTTTTTTTAAATAAAAACTGCAACATACTTTGATTTAGAGAGTTTCAGTATTAGTCATTTTTTTTTTTTTTTGCCTAATTCTGGCATAACAACATTAAACATTTTAGTAAATGACGCTCTTTTACCTTTATTATACCCATTTTAGAACAGAGAATTTAAAGCAACTTATACACCTAATTAAATAAAGATAAAAAGTAATTGGCCTCTGTATCCAATTATCATGTTCGGATCACTAAATGTTGGGATTTGCGAGAATTAATTATTATTTTTTCTCCAGGTAATGGACAATTTTCTTTTATTATTTTTCACAAGATTAACAATCTGAAAAAAATTAATCTCGTTGCAAGTGAAAATCAATAGAAACTTTTATGAAAAACAAAACGACGACAGATTTAACATTAATCATACTTATTTAAAATCTCAAAAATATCCCCACTCAATTATGATACTAATCTCTATTTGATATCTATCTATTTGATCTAAGGAATCTATTTGATTTAACCTGCAGCAGGGAAGATGAAAAAGTAAGACATAATGAGGTGTCAGAGACCGCGCACCGTTATAAATTTATGAAAATCATTAAATTAAAATATCATTCTGATATTTCATTTAGATGTTCTTTAAACTTTTGATAGAAAAAGTATATGTTTTTACATTTTAAAGTGAAATAAAACTTTTCTGAGAAACTTTTAACAGAGCCTTAGATTTTTAGATAAAGATTAGATTTTAAGCTGCAGTAAATTGTATAAAATTAATAATAAAAACGAATCTATTTTATATTAATCATTGTGATTTTTTTATTTAACATGCGAAACAAATTTCAATATAATAATAAATGAGCTACAAATTTGGCTGTAAAGGAGAAATTTCAGTATAGCACAATACAGAAAAATCTTGGCGCTATCTGAAATATATGTATTTCACACATTTCCTGGACACAAACAATTAAGTTCTCGTCTCTTTCAGCACATGAATTAAATGATTTTGCGTGCATTCCTGAGAAACAGGATTTTGGCAAGATAAACACAAATGTGTTGTCTTTCTTTTCTTAATTGGGTGGGCGTATTTTCGTTGATTTTAATTTTGTTTCTTCTATGCGCTGCTTCACATTCTGAAACTCTGCTTCTTTTCCTAAAATCCGTTTTACCATCAGGCTCAATTTTCGATTTGTTCTTGGATTTTTAACTCTTATATGTAGTAGTGGTAGGACTAAATCTCTCGTTAATTCTTTCAAAACACCATTCTGATCATAACAGGGTTTTAGGAATAGCCTTAGCACAAAATGTATGCGTTTATTGTCCTCATATCTACTAAATCCTTAGAAAAGAGTCGTAGTGAGTCCACAAGCTGCAGGAATATCCTTAGCACAAAATGTATGCGTTTAATGTCCTCATACATACTGAACCGTAGAAAACAGCCATAGTGTAGACCGCCTGTTGCAGCAATATTTTTAGCACAAAATGTATGCGTTTAATGTCCTCATATCTACTAAATCCGTAGAAAAGAGTCGTAGTGAGTCCACAAGCTGCAGGAATATCCTTAGCACAAAATGTATGCTTTTAATGTCCTCATATCTACTAAACCGTAGAAAAGAGCCATAGTGTAGTCTACCTGCTGCAGGAATAGCTTTAGCACAAAATGTATGTGTTTAATGTCCTCATATATACTGAACCGTAGAAAACAGCCATAGTGTAGACCGCCTGTTGCAGCAATATTTTTAGCACAAAATGTATGCGTTTAATGTCCTCATATCTACTAAATCCGTAGAAAAGAGTCGTAGTGAGTCCACAAGCTGCAGGAATATCCTTAGCACAAAATGTATGCTTTTAATGTCCTCAAATCTACTAAACCGTAGAAAAGAGCCATAGTGTAGTCCACAAGCTGCAGGAATAACCTCAGCACAAAATGTGTTTAATGTCCTCATATCTACTATCCCCGCAGAAAAGAGTCGTAATGTAGTCCACCTGCTACAGCAATATCCTTAGCACAAAATGTATCGTAACATATATTTTAAGAAAGTATTAATTTTTATTTCTTTACATAATGATACACTTATCACTATCATAATATATGCTGAATGTAAAAATTAAAAGCTATTTTTTCCACTTTAGAATATATTTCTCAGATAATATAATTTTAAATGATGAATTTATTTAAATTTCGATTATAATTTATTTAAATGAATATAAATTTTCATAAATGAATAATATGAATTTCGATTAGTTCATAACCAGTAAAAGGGAATGTGCAGTCTTACAGACAGCCTAACACAGGGGTCGGCAACCTGCGGCTCGCGAGCCACATGCGGCTTTTTGGATATGAAGCTGCGGCTCTTTAGTTCCATACGCAAATATTATTTATTTTATCAAAAAAAAAAAAAAAAAACATTTAAAAATCGTTCTGAATTGATAACGAGGATTAGGCACCGATTCTATCTTTCAGCCACTTGTACTCGCTTTTCTCCGCACCCCTCCACCGTGACACGCGTCATCACTGTCGTCAGTCCATCGGAAGCTCTCGAATGACGCCATCGTCGGATGTTTCTATGTAGGTTTTAATTCGAATTTGGCTTCTTTGCGGAGCCACTAGAAATTGCAAAAAAAAAAAAAAAAAAAAAAAAAAAAAAAAAAAAGGCAAATCATTCACAGATGGTGAGTAGGGATTGCAACATCGGACCAAAAGTTCAATACCGATATTCGGTATTTTTTAGATATTAATACCGGGATACCGGTTTTAATACAGCTGGTAAAAATTTTAGAAAATGACCAGTTTTATTAGAGAATGTAAATATCACAAAAAAAATTTGTAACTTATAAACTATGACAGTATATAAAGAATCGCAAAAAAAAAGTAAAGGAACATCTTATTTATTTAAATCAAAAAAGAGTGTAAATATCACTATTCAGTCTGTGGTACTATTAAAAATTTTTGAAATGTGATCTTAAAAAAACATAATGCATCAATTGTACTATCATTAAACCTGGAATGTAATTTTGTGCAAAAATTACCAGATGTCGAAAACGCTCTTTCAGCATCTACGCTAGTGGGTGGAACTGTTAGCAATGTGCGATAAACTTTTTCCGAGTATTTACCTCTAAATACCTCATCTTCAAATAAATCTATTTCTCGTCGGATTGTTTTGGATATAGTTGATTTCTGTATCGTATTTTGGTTTTTTTTTTTTTTTTTTTGAAAATTTTTTAGTTACCGCCAATTCTAATTTATTTATGAGTATATATAATAAATCCGAAAAATATTTTGAACTCTAAAGTATGATATGCAAATACAATGTGAATAACAAACTTACCAATTTAAAAACTATCAAAATATTACTCACTTTCTTCACAACTACAACTTGTTTTCACAGATAAGAATTCCTAGTTTTCAGATAAGAATTCTGAATAAGAAATCACAGGTAAGAATTCTTTCACAGTTAAGAACTCTAAATTTCTAATAAATACCGAAAAAACGGTATTTAAACTTGTGAATACCGGTATTACAAAATTGTACAAATGGCTCAAAATACCGGTATTCTGTATCCCGGTATTGCAATCCCTAATGGTGAGTATGTCAAAGATTACTTCATACGTGCATCTGAAGAACTGTTTCGTGATTTCAAAAACAAACCAGAAATCTTGAAAAAAATCAAAGATTTTCCACTATTTGCTAAAACAGTACAAGATAGAATAGCTAAAATGTCTTCAAATGTAACATATTTGTAGGTGGAAGATATTCAACTTTCTTCTGCCTTATCACTTGCTATAGATGAGTCTTGCGACATAAAAGACACGGCACAAGTTGCCCTTTTTGTCAGATGTATCTCTTCCTAAGGTCCAAAAGAAGAACTTCTAGGATTGCTACCGCTCACGGGACAAACTAGAGGGTAGATATAGCGAATTCCGTGCAAAAATGCTTTGAAGACAATAAGATCGATTTAAATAAAATCGTTTCAATAGCAACTAATGGAGCCAGAAGTATGCAGGAAAAAATAAAAGGGGTAACAACGATTTTTCAGAGCAAAATAAACCGCGAAATTCTTACGTTTCACTGCATAATACACCAAGAAGCGCTTTGTGCCCAAACATTTCCGGCCGAAATAGTTGAGGTCATGAATTTGGTAATCAAGATTGTTAACAGCATCTTGTCAAAAGCACTCTACCAGCGTCAGTTTAAAGAATTCTTAAACGAAATGGAGACTCAGTATTCCGACCTCCTTCTTAACAATAAATTGAGATGGCATTCCAAAGGTAAGGTGTTGAAACGTTTTACTTTGTGCTTGAATGAAATAAATACATTCCTAAATGAAAAAGGCATTAATCACCCTGAATTAGAGAACGACAAATGGTTGCAAAAATTTTACTTTTATGGTGGATATCACAGCGAAATTAAATGAGCTGAATCCAAAACTGCAAGGAAAGGGAAACCCAGCCTACGTTTTGGTACAAGAATTGGTTTGTTTTGAAGAAAAATTAATTCTTTTTGCAGAAGATATTCAGAGCGGTAAATTACTTCATTTTGAATTTCTAAAGCAATATCGCGATAAAACCAGTTGAACAAACTGTTGACACGAGGTACTTTAGCACTGTTATAAAAAAAAAAATTAAAGATGAATTTGCTGACAGATTTGAGCTATTCAAAACCAATAAAACAACTCTAGCATTCATAGTAAATCCTCTCTACACAAATAGTAACGAAATCCACATTGAGCCATTTGGAATTGAAATTGGATCTCTAGAAATGCAATTGATCGATTTAAAAAATAAAGCTTTGTGGAGTGGAAAATTTACAGAGTTGAAAAGCAAGTTGGATGAGTTGGAGGTCCAGAAATGTATGTACGTAACGCAACAAAAGTGGACAGCTTTAAAAAAAATGCCGCGAGTTGAGGCACTTATATTCGACGCATGGAATAGTCTTCCAGATTGCTACAGTGAGGTGAAGAAGTTGGCATTTGGAGTGCTGACTATCTGCGGATCGACATATTCTTGCCAGCAAGCGTTCTCTTGCATGAGTATAATTAAAAGTAAAGTAAGAAGCCAACTAACAAATGAAAATTTAGAGTCGTGTTTGTAACTTAAAATAACAAGTTATGAGCCAAATTTATCCAAATTTTCTAAAACCATGCATAGCCAACGCTCCCATCGAATTTGTTTGCTCAAATGTATGATATTGTTTTTTTTATTTTAAGTACAAATTACATTGTTTAGTAAAGTTTAAATTTTTACTTGAATAACCATGCAAAGCCATCGCTCCCATTGAATTTGTTTGCTCAATTGTTTGTTATTGAAGTGCAAATTAGTGTTGTAAGTAAATGTTTAATTGTTTTAAATTTTTTAATTAAATAATAAGTAATTATCTAATAATGCCATATATATATTATATAATTTGTTGTGAAAAACACTAATTATATATGAATAAATAGATATTTTTTTCTTATGAATAAATAGATTATTTTTTTTATCAAAAATCTTTATTTGTGCGAGTACTATTTATTGATGGCAAGAAAAATTTTTGTGGCTCTTTAAAAACTTTGAATTTTAGTAAATTGTAATTTTTGACTCTTCCGACTCAAAAGGTTGCCGACTCCTGGCCTAACATGTTCCTGCAATCACCTCTATTACATACTTAATCCAATTGAATGGATTTTTCATCTAACTTCCTGTTTTATGACCTTGAACACAACATTCTCTAATCACATGTGCATCCAGTAGAATATCCATCGCATTCTTGAAGTCTGTGAGACCTCACCTCCTTTTAAGTGCTGCAATTTCACCTCCTCTTAGTGTCCTCATATGTACTAAATCCTCAGAAAAGAGCCACAGGCCAACGTGTAGTCCACCTGCTTCAGGACAAAATGTATGCATTTAATGTCCTCATATCTACCAAACCCTCAGTAAAGAGACAGAGGCCAATGTGTAATCCACCTGCTGCAGGAATAAAGAGAGCATATTTCATCTATTGCATCAAAAGCATCTTTGATTCTGTTGTAAAATTCTATAGTTTTTCTGAGACAGAGAAATCATTATCATCTGAAGAAATTTCAGAGACTGTTGAGTGGGAACTTTCACAGACTATATCTTCTTCGCAGTCATCTTCTCCACTAAAATAATCTACAACTTCATCTAGAATTTTTTGTAACTCTTCAGCATAATGCCTTTCAGATGGATAAATAAATCTCCTCTGACCTAAATTTCAGAGCCAATATGTACAACTGCTCAAAATTACAACACTTAAAAGGAGGTGAGGTCTCACAGACTTGAAGAATGTGATGGATATTCTACTGGATGCACATGTTAAAACATTGTGATAAGAGAATGTTGTGTACAAGGTCATAAAACAGGAAGTTAGATGAAAAATCCATTCAATTGGATTAAGTATGTAATAGGGGTGATGGCAGGAACATGTTAGCCTGTCTGTAAGACTGCACATTCCTTGTTACTGGTTATGAACTAATCGAAATTCATATTATTCATTCATGAAAATTCATATTCATTTAAATAAATTATAATCGAAATTTAAATAAATTCATCATTTAAAATTGTATTATCTGAGAAATATATTCTAAAGTGGAAAAAAATAGCTTTTAATTTTTACGTTCAGCATATATCATGATAGTGATAAGTGTATCATTATGTATAGAAATAAAAATTAATACTTTCTTAAAATATATGTTTACTGTGAACTTGAATAAAGTGCCAATTATAGTTGAGGATCATTGTTGGGTTTTATTGTAGAACAATTATAATTTAATTTGGAATATCATAGCTTTTAAGATAATCGAACTTTTTTTCCGAGCTACTACACTTACTAATTCAGAATCACGCATGCAGTGCAGTTCCACCAGGTTGGATGTGGTCATGAGTTAACTTTTTTCTTGTTTCCTCATCTTGTGATTAAATGTAAACAGACAGTGGGCTGGGATGTTGTCGATTATGGACTGGAAGAAACAAATCACTGGCGAAGACAATGCGATGACACGGATCATTTCGTATGACTTGAAAAATTCGAGATGAGTCACACATTTCCCACTTTCTTTCCAGTTTATTCCCCCACATTTTATTCTGATACTAGAAATTCAGGAATTGGTTGGTTTGTAAATTATTTTTAAAAAACCAAACTATTCGGTGTTTTCGTTGTGTTTTTTGCAAACGTAAAATCAACTGACAGAATGTCAATGATCTACTGCAATAGTCCACGAATAAAATAAATCTTAACCTTTTATTTCATAGATGAGAAGAGCTTGGTTCTGTTGAGGAATGGCTGAATGACTAATCTATAAAATAGAAAAAAAAAAATGACATAAAAACATATGGTTTTAAAGCTGTGGGGCGATTCCTAAGGGCAGTGTGACTGTGTTTCCTTCAGGAAATTATCACAGTTAATAATGTGGAATATGGAATAATTATAATATTATGGAATATAGTAATACGGAATGGTTAATAATATGGAATATAGTAATAATACGGAATGGTTAATGATATGGAATATAGCAATACGGAGCAGTTAATAATATGAGATATGGTAATATGAAGTTAATAATAATATAGAATATAGTAATATGGAATAGTTAATAATATAGAATATAGCAATATAGAGCAGTTAATAATATAGAATAAAGCAATATGGAGCAGTTAATAAAATGGAAAATAGTAATATGGAGTTGTTTATAATATACCAGAATAATTATGAAAGATTTGTTTCATGAATACAAGCTATAATTATGAATAATTCCTCATTATTACTCCCTCATTGATTAGCGGTCTGATGGCTAATAACTCTAACATTTGGTACCATAGGCTTCAGGTTCGAATCGTGGCTGTGGCATGGATTTTTGTGAGTGGTTCGGAATCGATTTTTAAACTGTAGGCCCCGGTTTAATTAGCACAAAATGTGCAACAAATGATCGTAGAGCAACAAAATCAAATTAAACCCCAACTGGTTCTTTAAAATCTAAAAAATCGTTTAAAAATCTTGATCCTTTTCACAAAAGGAAGTATTAAATCACGTATTTATACGAGACATGCTTTTTTTGAATGGCCTTTGACTAATATTAAATCGTATAATATATAAAAGTATTTTTTAATAATTCTAAAGAAAGCTTCATTAAAACACATCTTAATCTGCAAACTTATTTTTAAGAATCGATCATCCATTATATAGATGTTGTCTTCTTTTTCTGTTCTAATAAATTCACACACTTCCAGTTGATATATATAAAGTATTTATTCACATTCCAACAATACATATTTTTGCAACTGCCGCCAACCACACTCGCGTTCCTCCTTCTTCCCTTGCTCTTTACATTTTCATCCCCGTATAAGCATTCGCCTTATATGGGTTACAGGAGGAGGAGTTATGGCAGAGCCTCTTGGTCGTGGCGCCATCTATTGTCATTCACAATGACAAATAGTTTACATAGATTTCAATACTTTTAAATCTATATATATTTTTGTACTAAGAAATTCAATATTTGTTAATTTTTTTTTATTTCATTTCCATAAAAAATTTTTTTTGTAATCTAATATAATAAACACTTTTGTTTTATAGGAAAAATCTTGTTATTTATAAATGTAAATTGTATAAATTTAAAGTGTCAAATGAGATCCTAGTAGTGGTTGTGGCTCTAAACATATTTATTTTTGACTGGTTTTCTGAAGTTTTCAATACTTCAAATTTTTCCATTATTAGTTTTGTTGAAATATATTGTGGAATTTTTGTGAAGTGCTTATAAAGAAAATTAATACCAGGAATTTGAATGTCTTTTGTAATATCAAGATTTTTTATGAACCAGTTGGTGTTGCAAATAATTGTAATAAAAGCTAAAAATATTCTAATAATAAGCTAAATAGTATAACTTATGAATAAACAAACGTGAGGCCCAATTATTATTATTATTATTTTTTTTTGTTAAATATTTAGAATTTCAGTATCGATTTCATTATCGCACCTGGATTTGTTGATTGAGCTGGCGTTTTAAGTTTTATTAAGTATGCATCGAAATATTGAAGCTGGCATAAAATACGTGTTGGCAAAAGAGAAAAGAAAAATTTAATTTTAATTTATAACTTTTTTATAAATTAATTTTTTTTTTTATAATTACATTAATTTTAATTATCGCATTCAGAATTTAATTTTAGAATTTTTTTTAAATTTTAATTTTCATTTCAGAATTTAATTTTAATAATCGCATTTTTTTTGAAGTAGTTATATTGCATTTGGTTTGGATAAAAAAGAATTTGTACTGAAGTATCTCAAGAAAAATAAATATTTTATGGTATCACGAAAATATTAATGGGCCGAGATAATACTGTGGCCATTTGGTTTCTGATTTAGGACATAACAATTGAAGGAAGTGCTCTTTTTATGTGAGAGGCAATATCTGATGCCGTAACCTACAGTCTAAGTTTTTATTGCGCAACTATTTCATGAAAACACTTTTATGTTTTTTTTAATTAATCATGTGAATGATTTAAAAGTTGTTGAACAATATATCACGTTGATTAAAGCTTTGGAGGAGTTCAGTTTTTAAGCCAGACAAAGTAATCAAATTTTGTCTTTGTTCCTTTGATGGGCCAGAAAAATCTACAAGTCTTGATGTTCCTCCATTGAGAGAGAAAGTGGAGAGTGCAATCCGTTCCCCAGATGTGGTGTTCTTGAGAATAATTATTCCAGATTTCTGTGCCCAATCAGTCTAATAATATAAACCCTTCTTCTATGATGAGTTTGACTGAAGTGGGCACGACATAACTATTAACATAAGAAATGCCTCGTCTATTTCCAGTTAGTTGACTTTTAATCCTTTCATTCCTGATATTATCTTGAATGCTTACATTTGAATGCTGATATTATCTTGAATGCTTACATTTGAATGCTGATATTATCTTGAATGCTTACATTTATACACTTGAATGCAATTTATAACCAGGCACGCAACCAAGGGGGCACCTGCTAGCATAAGACCACCTCCCCCACCCAGTGCGTTCCTTCGGAGCGAAAATGTGGTATTTGCAGGCATCCAAGATGAAATGATTCATAAAAGGAGGCCCTATTATTTCTGAGTGTGTTTTCCATAACATTCATTTTATCATGGCTATTAAATTCACTAACAATGTCAGTCCTGTATTGCGAAATATAGGTACAGGCTGGCAAAGCAATCAATGGCAACTTGTTGTCTTTTGCTGGTAGTTTCATCTGTTTGCAATCGCCTTCTGTGGGAGCTAAATATTATAACCTATGAATAAACAGAAGTGAGGCCCAATTAATGTTTGTTAAATATTTAGAATTTCAGTGTCGATTTTATTATCGCTTCTAAACTTGTTGATTGAGCTTGCGTTTCTCATGTTTAAATGTTCTATCAAATATTCATCGTAATATTGAAGTTGACATAAAAGATGTGATGGCAAAAGAGGAAAAGAAAATTGAATTTTTTTTATAATTTATTTATGCAATTTTTTTAGAGATTAATTTTTTTTTGTGCAATATTTCTTAGTTTCAATGTTCTCTTTTTTAAGTACTTCAACCAAATGAGTTCAATGAATTACTGCATTTCAGCTTCAAGAATCTTTTTATTACTAACTTTGTATCATCTATGGAGCTTTCATAAACGGTCACACTTTATTTTGTTGTCCCCTTCACTTAGTACTCTATCTTTTGGTACGTGCCTGCTATAACAAAATGTTAAAACTACGTGTGTTTGAAGCTATCTGCAAGACCGATCAAATGAAAAAGAATAGGTAAATGCTTAGAATCCGTGTCCTCTAAGCTGTAGTTCTCGTCGTTGCATTCATTCAATTGTTATCGAACTTCGACAAAATGATTAATCCGTATGACCAGATGGCTGGATAAAAGCATTTCAGAATGTGAGAATTTTGTTTGTTTAATTATAATACTTAGCTCCCATAGAAGGCAATTGCAAACAGATGAAACTACCTAAGTTGCCATTGATGGTAAGAATAGATGAGCCTATATTTAAATAGGCCCATACAGTGGATGATATTGCTAGTGAATTTAATAGTGATGATAAAATGAATATGTTGGAAAATACAGTTCATTTTATTGTGATCTGTGGGCCTATGAAACTTGTATATTATCTATGCTATATACTATAGCTATATACTGTATATATACTATAGCTATACCCATGCTATATAATGTATATGTATGTCTGTATCTATACCACTCGTAAACCTATGCTAACTGTAAACCTATTATCTATGCTATACACTATAGCTATATACTGTATATATACTATAGCTATACCCATGCTATATAATGTATATGTATGTCTGTATCTATACCACTCGTAAACCTATGCTAACTGTAAACCTATTATCTATGCTATATACTATAGCTATATACTGTATATATACTATAGCTATACCCATGCTATATAATGTATATCTATACCACTCACTGTAAACCTATGCTAACTGTAATTTATCGACATAAATTAAACTGTGGGCTACTGAATGGTGGAAGAGGCATGGATCGACGAATATTTTGCTTTACGCCACTCAGATAAGCAAATTTATGCCTGCACTACCTTTTACAAACGAAATATTCCCATCTGATTACACTTAACTGGATTCATTGTCTGAATTTTAAGCATCATCCTTAACATGGAGATAAGTTACATCATTTCATGTTCATTGTCTTTCCAAATGCATTGGCATCGTTCAACAGCAATGTTCTTCGTCGCATTGTTCATGTGTTTCAGGAATGGTTCGAATTAAATAATAAAGACTTTTCTTTAGTGGCAGAACCTCCGAATTCTGCATCATGAATCTTATTCAACATTTGTGGTTTCGCTTTTTTCATAATTGTTTTGAATGGAAATCTTCTCAGATGGCATATGGATGGTTTGCAGCCTTTTCCCCTTTTTCTTGAATCTAACGGCAGGACTTTCCGGCATAGTATTAATCCATGAGATTGCTTCGGCTCAGTTGCAATAAAATAAAATGCATGAATGGATAATTTTCGTGTTTTTGGATTGGCCAATTGGCCCGACAGAGTCGGATGGAGGAAGCTCATGGGACCTGTAACAGACTGCAGTGCTGACGACGACGAAAAAGAATTGTTTTATTTTTCCTTTTAGTTGTTTTTCATATTTCCTATTTAATAATTTTTTTATTTATATTTTTTTCTTAGTTGCTTTTGCAATGATTAGATAGACTCATCTGATATTTTTTGCAGATATTATTAATTAAAAAAATAATAAAAAATTTAGCATACATAAAAATATTTCTTTTTTTTTGTAAGAGTGTAATAATTAAAAAAGGAAAAAAATTTTGTTATTGGTTTATGCGTTATTTATTTACGTTATTTAAATGCGGTTCTTTGTGCAGCACGAGGATTCTCTATAAAATTTCAATAAAATAAATAAATAAATTTAAACTCAAAATGCAATAAATGCAAACTAAAATATACCAAAAATAATACTGATACGAAGGAAAAATAAATAAGATTATAAAGTCTGAAAAATAAAATTAAACATACGAAGACGATTATTTCATCATTCTGTTTCTTCATAATACTAATTTCTGGTATATTTTATTTTATCCGTTACGTAACCAGAATACGGAAATAAAAACAACAGTTTTTAATTTCTGTATTCTGGTTACGCAACAGATAAAATAAGGAATCCTTAAAAAAAAAACCCATTGGATTACAAAATCATTACGAAATGCATAATATTTTATTTAAAAATGGTAAATGTTTTTTCTCTTGAAAATATTTACTTTGCAATCTTAATCAGTATTTCTTTTCTGAACAAAATTCATCATTTTCTTTTTTAAAATTAAGTTTTTCCCTAACAATGGAATGTTATAACTATAGTTCTAACTTTTGTGATTTGGAGATTGCCATCTAAGCAATTTTGCATTTGAAAATATTGAAGATTTTCAAATCATCCTTAAAATTCCTTTCCAATTTTATAATTTTGTTGATGTCACAGTTAGGAATAATTCTACGCAGTGCTGATTAATTGATATTATACGATTTTTACGTGCTTATTGATTACTTATTTTATATTTTAATTAATATTGAATAATTTTTCTCTGCTGTAGAGGTTCTCAAATTTTTTACTTTGCATCTTTCTTTAACAAAGAAAATTTCTATCGAGCCTCTTAATACATTGTCATCATTAAATACCATGATACCTCATGAGGCCGTTGCCTCGAGAGGTTGAACTTCTACTTGTTGGTCCGCGGGAGTTGTTTTATTTCCCCCCCACCACCTAATGGAAGAACAGATGGAGGCATTCCCCAATCCTAAACCTGGAGATGCGCCCTGTAGAGGTTACAGGCTCCTCCTAGGAAGCACCACAAAAATATGAAATTTTCTGTTGATGGCATTAAAAGATACAAAAAATTTGGCAATTGTCCTGATGTCGAGCTTACTCCTCATCATGTCTTTGATTGCCCAGCTTATTGCAGCAACCATACATTGTCTGGAACATCCCTCAGAAGACTATTTATACTCCGTGCTGACAATCAGCATAGCCAATATTATTCGGGAGCACCACGATATTTGATTTTCTTGTACTCTTCAGGGAATACGATAACAACAAACAACATCATTAAATATTATAATTGTTATTTTCGAATGCCAAGTATATTGAAAGGAGGTCATTCGTCATGAAATGGCAGACATGGGGCATATTCAATGTTTCCCAGGGTGCACTACGGGTAGCCGGCTAAAGTGCACTCGAATTTTTCCACTAGAACTTTGGGCGACCAGTTTCCTGAATAAAATATAAAGGCTCGTATTCTTCTACCCTTCTTATCGAATCCAACGAAAGAACTTTTGACATGCAGTTTATAGCGACTAGTATAAATACGGGAACTTTCAGTTCAGGTTTGTTAATCAGATTTTGAACCAAATACTCTTAAATTTAGATACTTAATGCACTATGCACCAGGACATTTTTTTTAAATGTCGTAGTAGTTGTGATGTTTTATTCAGTGTTTTTCATTATCATTGTACGAATACCAGATTTTTAAATCAAAATTAAAGCATTCAAAATATAAAGTTACAGAAAATATTCATTACTAGCACTCTAACCGGTAACTAATAGACATTTAATTTGCTAAAGCCAAAATAATCATTTAAACAGCATGGATCATCACTGTAGATGATGGATTAAGAATTCTGTTCAATTTTTAAAATTATATGTTGCCAAAAGTTCTTACAATGTTATTAAGCAATATATGCTTTTGATGTATGATTTCACAGTAGTTAAATAAATTAGCTACTTTCACATAAATATAACCGAATGTTTGTTACAAATGTTTTTTAGATTTAAAATAGAAAATTCCTTACACTAGATGGATAATTATTAATAATTTTGTAATTCAATATAATTAAAGTTTGTTCACACATACACAAATGTACTATCTTTTTTCTATTGATTTTCTAATTAATTTTAAATTATTTAATTTATATTCATAGCAGGAGTTTTTAATCTTTTTTCCGCGGATCTTTATGGAAGTTTGATGAAGGCCATGGCCCCTTTCTTTGAATAATATATTTAAGTGCATAAATTAAAATAAAAAAAACAGTTTACAAAATTTAGTACAGAAATACTTTTTTTTTGCTTGGCAGTAATAATAAAATACATAAAAAATATAGGTTAAAATTTTTTTTTTTGATTAAAAACCTACCATTGTGAATATTGTTTTTGTTTTGAAAAATGATATGTGACCGAAAACAATTCGTTACTTCACATAATAAGAAATTTATATTATTATTGATTAAATATTATAAATCTAGAGATACGATTATAATAATATTATTATTGGAAATATTCATGAAAAAAATGTTAAATTTAGTCGAAGGTAATTGAAAATTATGTTTTTTCCCCTCATTTTGGCTGATGGATTTCTGGACAATTTGATTTCCTTTAACTCTTTGTTAGGAACCCATGATTTGATAAAAAATATTATTTCTATAGATAATAAGAAAGACAACCAATACTCTAGTATTATTATTGCAAAAATTCCTAAGGAAAAATGCTAAATTCAATATGAAGTAGTGATTTTTTTCCCTCATGAAAACATATGAACTCTTTGAACAATTTGAAGCTTTCATATTTCTGTTAAGAAGCCATGATTGTTTCCGATTATCTTGAGCGAAAATTTTTTAGATCAAAAACATTTTGTTATTTTTATTGATAATCGCTTATACAATTATATTATTATTATTGCATACTTTAATAAGAAAAATGCTAAATTTAGCATGAAGTAATGAATAGTGATTTTTATTCTTATATAAACATATAAAATATTTTATCTGATACATGATGTATAACACCAGGGGTTTTTCTCTTTTCAAACAAATTGCTACTTCCATTGGAATCTCACCCCATAATTTGGCAATCACTCTCCTGCAAAATTTATTTTTATTTATAAATTATTTATTTTATATATTTTTATATATACTCACAAATAATTTTGATTCTTTCTGAAATTTGACTTTCAATTTTTTTAATCACTTTTATTTGTAAATTATCTTGATTAAGTGAATAAATTATTTATTTAAAGCTCTTCTAGAATGCATTTAAAAACTGAAGTTTATTCACCGAAATATAGCTAATAAATCAATTATGAATTGCATTTGATTTTTAAAATTTGTTTTGATCAGGTTTCAGCTCGTGGAATTTTTTTTTTTTTTTTAAGAATCGTCAACGATTATTCTCGTTAAAAATATTATTGATAAAAATAACAAAAAGATATATTGATAAAAAATTATATTGATAAAAAAATATATCAAATATTATAAAAAGATTATATCAAAGATATATATCAAATATATCAAAGATTATATCAAATATTGATATATCAAATATTATATAATATGATATGATATATCAAAGATTATATCAAATATTAATAAAAAAAATCAATCTGTTGAATTTAAAATTAACATTTTAAATTCAACAGATTGATTTTTCTTAATTCCCAAATATTAGTTTGGTTAAGAAGAACCCTTATTTCAACAATTTTGTTATTTAAATTCTATTGTGCCTGACTCGTGACTCAGTGGCTATGCGCATCGCTGGTGAGCATTAGGGCTGAGGTTCAATCCGCTGGCGTTTTTCTTGTAGACACTGTTTCAAAAAACGAAAAGACTCGATGGCGTATGTGATGTTCAGCATCTTGTCTCATTAATCGGATTACTTGGTGGAAGTTCTTCAGGTTTCCTTCCATACGATGAGTAAAGGCGCGGTAGTTCCTTCTAAAAGTCCTCCCGGAAGACACTGTCCTCCTTCTTCAGCCCCAAGTTAGACTTCTACCTACGGGTGCTCCATCACTACAGAAGTGCCCCCAACCCATTTCCCTGTCTATGGGACCACATAGGTTCTTGGACTTGATCTAGATGATGCTGTCTACTATCTGGGATAACAAAAATAAATAAATAAAATTGGGAAGGAATTTTAAGAGGGGTTTGAAAATCTCCTATATTTCCAATTGCAAGATTGCTTAGATGACAATCACTAAACCTCAAAAATTAGAACTAAGTTATAACACTCCATTGTTAGAGAAAACTTAATTTTAAAGGCATGAAAAAAAAAAAGATAAAGAAAATGGTGAATTTATGATGAGTTTTGTACAGAGAAGAAATAACAATTAAGATTGCAAAAAAAAAAAAAAAAAAAAACCTCAAGACAAACATGCTTACCATTTTTAAATAAAATATTCTGCGTTTCGTAATTCCTTTCGTAATCTAATTTTTTTATTTTTATGTAGAATGTAAAAATTGCCTTTTTTATTTTTTTTTAAAGTCCTCCTGGAAGGCACTGCCCTTCTACATCAGCGTCACGGAGGCAAGTCAGACTTCTACCAACGATTGCTCCATCACAACAGAAACTGCGCCACTCTCCCTTTTCCTTCCTTCCATGGAGCCACACGGGTTCTTGGACTTGGTCTAGATGTTGCTGTCGACTAAATGGGATAAGAAACAACAAATTCTATTGCAATTGACTATATGCTTTAATACTCTCACGAAAAATGTGGTTTAACTTCTGATCAACTCCATTAATTACGTACAATATGTGGCTTATAATGTTTCTGATTTCGAAAGAAAAGTAGGTGGCATATAATGTTTCTGATATCGAAAGAAAAGTACGTGGCTTATTATGCTTCTGTTTACAAAGAAAAAATATGTGGCTTATTATTTTTCTCATTTCGAAAGAAAAGTATGTGGCTTATTATGTTTCTGATTCCGAAAGAAAAGTACGGGGGCTTATTGTCTTTCTGATTCCGAAAGTAAAGTACGTGGCTTATTATGTTTCTGATTCCGAAAGAAAAGTGCGTGGCTTATTATGTTTTTGATTCCGAATGAAAAGTACGAGGCCTATATGTTTCTGATTCCGAAAGAAAAGTACGGGGCTTATTATGTTTCTGATTCCGAAAGAAAAGTGCGTGGCTTATTATGTTTCTGATTCCGAAAGAAAAGTACGGGGCTTATTATCTTTCTGATTCCGAAAGAAAAGTACGGGGGCTTATTATCTTTCTGAATCCAAAAGAAAAGTGCGTTGCTTATTATGTTTCTGATTTCGAAAAAAAGTAAGGGGCTTATTATCTTTCTGATTCCGAAAGAAAGGTACGTGGCTTATTATGTTTCTGATTCCCAAAGAAAAGTACGGGGCTTATTATGTTTCTGATTCCGAAAGAAAAGTACGGGGCTTATTATGTTTCTAATTCCGAAAGAAATGTGCGTGGCTTATTGTGTTTCTGATTCCGAAAGAAAAGTACGGGGCTTATTATGTTTCTGATTCCGAAAGAAAAATACGGGGCTTATTATATTTCTGATTTCGAAAGAAAAGTACGGGGCTTATTATCTTTCTGATTTCGAAAGAAAAGTACGGGCTTATTATGTTTCTGATTTCCAAGGTAAAGTACGGGCTTATTATCTTTCTGATTCCGAAAGAAAAGCACGAGGCTTATTATGTTTCTGATTTCGAAAGAAAAGTAAAGGGGCTTATTATCTTTCTGATTCCGAAAGAAAAGTACGGTGCTTATTATGTTTCTGATTTCGAAAGAAAAGTACTGGGTTATTATCTTTCTGATTCCGAAAGATAAGGGCGTGGCTTATTATGTTTCTGATTCCGAAAGAAAAGTGAGTGGCTTATTATGTTTCTGATTTCGAAAGAAATGTACGTGGCTTATTATGTTTCTGATTCCGAAAGAAAAGTACGGGGCTTATTATCTTTCGGATTCCGAAAAGAAAAGTGCGTGGTTTATTAGGTTTCTGATTCTGAAAGAAAAGTACGGAGCTTATTATCTTTCTGATTCGAAAAGAAATGTGCGTGGCTTATTATGTTTCTGATTACGAAAGAAAAGTACGGGGCTTATTATCTTTCAGATTTCGAAAGAAAAGTACGGGGCTTATTATCTTTCTGATTCCGAAAGAAAAGTACGTGGCTTATTATGTTTCTGATTTCGAAAGAAAAGTACGGGCTTATTATCTTTTGATTTCGAAAGAAAAGTACGGGCTTATTAGGTTTCTGATTCCGAAAGAAAAGTACGGGGCTTATTATCTTTTGATTCCGAAAGAAAAGTACGTTGCTTATTATGTTTCTGATTTCGAAAGTAAAAAGT
Source organism: Caerostris extrusa (assembly GCA_021605095.1). Taxonomy (NCBI): domain Eukaryota; kingdom Metazoa; phylum Arthropoda; class Arachnida; order Araneae; family Araneidae; genus Caerostris; species Caerostris extrusa. The sequence continues at coordinate 7,266 of BPLR01016595.1, read as the reverse complement.
ACGTGGCTTATTATGTTTCTGATTCCGAAAGAAAAGTGCGTGGCTTATTATGTTTCTGATTCCGAAAGAAAAGTACGGGGCTTATTGTCTTTTTTGATTCCGAAAGAAAAGTACGTTGGTTATTATGTTTCTGATTTCGAAAGTAAAGTACGTGGCTTATTATGTTTCCGATACCGAAAGAAAAGCACGAGGCTTATTATGTTTCTGATTTCGAAAGAAAAGTAAGGGGCTTATTATCTTTCTGATTCCGAAAGTAAAGTACGTGGCTTATTGTGTTTCTGATTCAGAAAGAAAAGTACGTTGCTTATTATGTTTCTGATTCCGAAAGAAAAGTGCGTGGCTTATGTTTCTGATTCCGAAAGAAAAGTAGGGGCTTATTATCTTTCTGATTTCGAAAGATAAGGACGTGGCTTATTATGTTTCTGATTCCGAAAGAAAAGTGCGTGGCTTATTATGTTTCTGATTCGAAAGAAATGTACGTGGCTTATCTTTCTGATTCCGAAAGAAAAGTACGTGGCTTATTATGTTTCTGATTCCGAAAGAAAAGTGCGTGGCTTATTATGTTTCTGATTTCGAAAGAAAAGTACGGGGCTTATTATCTTTCTGATTTCGAAAGAAAAGTACGTTTATTATGTTTCTGATTTCGAAAGTAAAGTACGTGGCTTATTATGTTTCTGATTTCGAAAGTAAAGTACGTGGCTTATTATGTTTCTGATTCCGAAAGAAAAGTACGTGGCTTATTATGTTTCTGATTTCGAAAGAAAAGTACGTACTTTTGGCTTATTATCTTTTTCTGATTTCGAAAGATAAGGGCGTGACTTATTATGTTTCTGATTCCGAAAGAAAAGTACGGGGCTTATTATCTTTCTGATTCCGAAAGAAAAGTACGGGACTTATTATCTTTCTGAATCCGAAAGAAAAGTGCGTGGCTTATTAAGTTTCTGATTCCGAAAGAAAAGTACGGAGCTTATTATCTTTCTGATTTCGAAAGTAAAGTACGTGGCTTATTATGTTTCTGATTCCAAAAGAAAAGTACGTGGCTTATTATGTTTCTGATTTCGAAAGAAAAGTACGGGGCTTATTAGGTTTCTGATTGCGAAAGAAAAGTACTGGGCTTATTATCTTTCTGATTCTGAAAGAAAAATACGGGGCTTATTATGTTTCTGATTCCGAAAGAAATGTACGGGGCTTATTATCTTTCTGATTCGAAAAGAAAAGTACGGGGCTTATTATCTTTCTGATTCCGAAAGAAAAGTACGTGGCTTATTATCTTTCTGATTTCGAAAGAAAAGTACGTGGCTTATTATGTTTCTGATTCTGAAAGAAAAGTAAGGGGCTTATTATCTTTCTGATTCCGAAAGAAAAGTACGTGGCTTATTATGTTTCTGATTACGAAAGAAAAGTACTGGGCTTATTATCTTTCAGATTTCGAAAGAAAAGTGAGGGCTTATTATCTTTCTGATTCCGAAAGAAATGTACGTGGCTTATTATGTTTCTGATTTCGAAAGAAAAGTACGGGGCTTATTATCTTTTGATTTCGAAAGAAAAGTACGTGGCTTATTATCTTTCTGATTCGAAAGAAAAGTACGTGGCTTATTATCTTTTGATTCTGAAAGAAAAGTACGTTGCTTATTATGTTTCTGATTTCGAAAGTAAAGTACGTGGCTTATTATGTTTCTGATTCCGAAAGAAAAGTGCGTGGCTTATTATGTTTCTGATTTCGAAAGAAAAGTACGGGGCTTATTATCTTTTTGATTCCGAAAGAAAAGTACGTGGCTTATTATGTTTCTGATTTCGAAAGAAAAGTACGTGGCTTATTATGTTTCTGATTTCGAAAGAAAAGTACGTGGCTTATTATGTTTCTGATTTCGAAAGAAAAGTAAGGGGCTTATTATCTTTCTGATTCGAATGTAAAAGTACGTGGCTTATTGTGTTTCTGATTCAGAAAGAAAAGTACGGTGCTTATTATGTTTCTGATTCCGAAAGAAAAGTGCGTGGCTTATGTTTCTGATTCCGAAAGAAAAGTACGGGGCTTATTATCTTTCTGATTCGAAAGAAAAGTACGGGACTTATTATCTTTCTGAATCGAAAGAAAAGTGCTGGCTATTATGTTTCTGATTCCGAAAGAAAAGTACGGAGCTTATTATGTTTCTGATTCGAAAGAAAAGTACGTGGCTTATTATGTTTCTGATTTCGAAAGAAAAGTACGGGCTTATTAGGTTTCTGATTGCGAAAGAAAAGTACGGGGCTTATTAGTTTCTGATTGCGAAAGAAAAGTACGGGGCTTATTTTCTGATTCGAAAGAAAAATACGTTATTATATTTCTGATTTCGAAAGAAAAGTACGGGGCTTATTATCTTTCTGATTTCGAAAGAAAAGTACGGGGCTTATTATGTTTCTGATTTCGAAAGGTAAAGTACGTGGCTTATTATCTTTCTGATTCCGAAAGAAAAGTACGTGGCTTATTATGTTTCTGATTTCGAAAGAAAAGTAAGGGGCTTATTATCTTTCTGATTCGAAAGAAAAGTACGGTGCTTATTATGTTTCTGATTTCGAAAGAAAAGTACTGGGCTTATTATCTTTCTGATTCGAAAGATAAGGGCGTGGCTTATTATGTTTCTGATTCCGAAAGAAAAGTAGTGGCTTATTATGTTTCTGATTTCGAAAGTAAAGTACGTGGCTTATTATGTTTCTGATTCCGAAAGAAAAGTACGGGGCTTATTATCTTTCGGGATCCGAAAGAAAAGTGCGTGGTTTATTAGGTTTCTGATTCTGAAAGAAAAGTACGGGCTTATTATCTTTCTGATTCCGAAAGAAATGTGCGTGGCTTATTATGTTTCTGATTACGAAAGAAAAGTACGGGGCTTATTATCTTTCAGATTTCGAAAGAAAAGTACGGGGCTTATTATCTTTCTGATTCCGAAAGAAAAGTACGTGGCTTATTATGTTTCTGATTTCGAAAGAAAAGTACGGGCTTATTATCTTTTGATTTCGAAAGAAAAGTACGGGGCTTATTAGGTTTCTGATTCCGAAAGAAAAGTACGGGGCTTATTATCTTTTTGATTCCGAAAGAAAAGTACGTTGCTTATTATGTTTCTGATTTCGAAAGTAAAGTACGTGGCTTATTATGTTTCTGATTCCGAAAGAAAAGTGCGTGGCTGATTCGAAAAGAAAAGTACGGGGCTTATTGTCTTTTGATTCCGAAAGAAAAGTACTTTGGTTATTATGTTTCTGATTTCGAAAGAAAGTAAAGTACGTGGCTTATTATGTTTCTGATTCCGAAAGAAAAGTACGAGGCTTATTATGTTTCTGATTCCGAAAGAAAAGTGCGTATTATGTTTCTGATTTCGAAAGAAAAGTACGGGGCTTATTATCTTTCTGATTCCGAAAGAAAAGTACGTGGCTTATTATGTTTCTGATTCGAAAGAAAAGTACGTGGCTTATTATGTTTCTGATTCGAAAGAAATGTACGTGGCTTATTATCTTTCTGATTCGAAAGAAAAGTACGTGGCTTATTATGTTTCTGATTTCGAAAGTAAAGTACTTTCTGATTTCGAAAGAAAAGTACGTGGCTTATTATGTTTCTGATTTCCGAAAGAAAAGAAAATCTTTCTGATTTCGAAAGATAAGGGCGTGGCTTATTATGTTTCTGATTCCGAAAAGAAAAGTACGGGGCTTATTATCTTTCTGATTCCGAAAGAAAAGTACGGGACTTATTATCTTTCTGAATCCGAAAGAAAAGTGCGTGGCTTATTAAGTTTCTGATTCCGAAAGAAAAGTACGGAGCTTATTATCTTTCTGATTTCGAAAGTAAAGTACGTGGCTTATTATGTTTCTGATTCCGAAAGAAAAGTACGTGGCTTATTATGTTTCTGATTTCCGAAAAAAAAGTACGGGGCTTATTAGGTTTCTGATTGCGAAAAGAAAAGTACTGGGCTTATTATCTTTCTGATTCCGAAAGAAAAGTGAGTGGGCTTATTATGTTTCTGATTCGAAAAGAAATGTACGGGGCTTATTATCTTTCTGATTCCGAAAGAAAAGTACGGGGCTTATTATCTTTCTGATTCCGAAAGAAAAGAAAATTATCTTTCGGTATTCCGAAAAAGAAAAGTGCGTGGTTTATTATCTTTCTGATTCTGAAAGAAAAGTACGGAGCTTATTATCTTTCTGATTCCGAAAGAAATGTGCGTGGCTTATTATGTTTCTGATTACGAAAGAAAAGTACGGGGCTTATTATCTTTCAGATTTCGAAAGAAAAGTACGATTATCTTTCTGATTCGAAAGAAAAGTACGGGCTTATTATGTTTCTGATTTCGAAAGAAAAGTACGTGGCTTATTATCTTTTGATTTCGAAAGAAAAGTACGGGGCTTATTAGGTTTCTGATTCGAAAGAAAAGTACGGGGCTTATTATCTTTTTGATTCAAGAAAGAAAAGTACGTTGCTTATTATGTTTCTGATTTCGAAAGTAAAGTACGTGGCTTATTATGTTTCTGATTCCGAAAGAAAAGTGCGTGGCTTATTATGTTTCTGATTCTACGGGGCTTATTGTCTTTTGATTCCGAAAGAAAAGTACGTGGGCTTATTATGTTTCTGATTTCGAAAGTAAAAGTACGTGGCTTATTATGTTTCTGATTTCCGAAAGAAAAAGCACGAGGCTTATTATGTTTCTGATTTCGAAAGAAAAGTAAGGGGCTTATTATCTTTCTGATTCCGAAAGTAAAGTACGTGGCTTATTATGTTTCTGATTCAGAAAGAAAAGTACGGTGCTTATTATGTTTCTGATTCGAAAGAAAAGTGCGTGGCTTATGTTTTTCTGATTCCGAAAGAAAAGTACGGGGCTTATTATCTTTCTGATTCCGAAAGAAAAGTACGGGACTTATTATCTTTCTGAATCCGAAAGAAAAGTGCGTGGCTTATTAAGTTTCTGATTCGAAAGAAAAGTACGGGGCTTATTATGTTTCTGATTCCGAAAGAAAAGTACGTGGCTTATTATGTTTCTGATTCGAAAGAAAAGTACGGGGCTTATTATGTTTCTGATTCGAAAAAAGAAAAGTACGGGGCTTATTAGGTTTCTTTCGAAAAAAAAATACGGGGCTTATTATGTTTCTGATTCCGAAAGAAAAATACGGGGCTTATTATATTTCTGATTTCGAAAGAAAAGTACGGGGCTTATTATCTTTCTGATTTCGAAAGAAAAGTACGGGCTTATTATGTTTCTGATTTCAAAGGTAAAGTACGTGGCTTATTATCTTTCTGATTCCGAAAGAAAAGTACGTGGCTTATTATGTTTCTGATTTCGAAAGAAAAGTAAGGGGCTTATTATCTTTCTGATTCCGAAAGAAAAGTACGGTGCTTATTATGTTTCTGATTTCGAAAGAAAAGTACTGGGCTTATTATCTTTCTGATTCGAAAGATAAGGGCGTGGCTTATTATGTTTCTGATTCGAAAAGAAAAGTTGGCTTATTATGTTTCTGATTTCAGAAAGTAAAGTACGTGGCTTATTATGTTTCTGATTCGAAAAGAAAAGTACGTGGGCTTATTATCTTTCGATTCGGATCGAATTAAATTCTGATTCGAAAAAAATGCGTGGTTTATTAGGTTTCTGATTCTGAAAGAAAAGTACGGAGCTTATTATCTTTCTGATTCCGAAAAAAATGTGCGTGGCTTATTATGTTTCTGATTACGAAAAGAAAAGTACGGGGCTTATTATCTTTCTGAGTTTCGAAAGAAAAGTACGGGGCTTATTATCTTTCTGATTCGAAAGAAAAGTACGTGGCTTATTATGTTTCTGATTTCGAAAGAAAAGTACGGGGCTTATTATCTTTTGATTTCGAAAGAAAAGTACGTGGCTTATTATGTTTCTGATTCCGAAAAAGAAAAGTACGGGGCTTATTATCTTTTTGATTCGAAAAGAAAAGTACGTTATTATGTTTCTGATTTCGAAAGTAAAGTACGGGGCTTATTATGTTTCTGATTCCGAAAGAAAAGTGCGTGGCTTATTATGTTTTTCTGATTATTATCTTTCGAAAGAAAGTACGTGGCTTATTATGTTTCTGATTCGAAAGTAAAGTACGTGGCTTATTATGTTTCTGATTCCGAAAGAAAAGTGGCTTATTATGTTTTCTGATTCGGCGACGCTTGTTTGTTTCAGATTCGGAAGAAAAGTACGGGGCTTATGTCTTTTCTGATTCCGAAAGAAAAGTGCGTGGCTTATTATGTTTCTGATTTCGAAAGAAATGATTCGAAAGAAAAGTGTGGCTTATGTTTCTGATTCGAAAGAAAAGTACGGGGCTTATTATCTTTCTGATTCGAAAGATAAGGACGTGACTTTGTTTCTGATTTCGAAAGAAAAGTGCGTGGCTTATTATGTTTCTGATTCGAAAAAAAAAGTACGGGCTTATTATCTTTCTGATTCCGAAAGAAAAGTACGTGGCTTATTATCTTTCTGATTTCCGAAAGAAAAGTACGTGGCTTATTATTTTCTGATTTCGAAAGTAAAGTACGTGGCGTTTCTGATTTCGAGAAAAGTTTATTATGTTTCTGATTTCGAAAGAAAGTGCGTGGCTTATTATCTTTCTGATTCCGAAAAAGAAAAAGTACAGGGCTTATGGCCGACAGAAAAGTTATTATCTTTCTGATTCCGAAAGAAAAGTACGGGGCTTATTATCTTTCTGAATCCGAAAGAAAAGTGCGTGGCTTATTATAATTTCTGATTCCGAAAAAAAAGTACGGGCTTATTATCTTTCTGATTTCGAAAGAAAAGTACGTGGCTTATTATGTTTCTGATTCCGAAAGAAAAGTACGTGGCTTATTATGTATTTTCTGATTCGAAAAAGAAAAGTACGGGGCTTATTATCTTTCTGAGTTCGAAATTTCGAAATGTACGGGCTTATTATCTTTCTGATTCCGAAAGAAACTATTATGTTTCTGACGGGGCTTATTATGTTTCTAATTCCGAAAGAAAATTGCGTGGCTTATTATGTGTTCTGATTCGAAAGAAAACTACGACGCTTATTATGTTTCTGATTCGGAGAAAAGTACGGAACTGATATCTTTCTGATTCGAAAGAAAAGTGCGTGGCATTATGTTTCTGATTTCCTAAAGAAAAGTACTGGGACTTATTATCTTTCTGATTCCGAAGTAGTAACCAGTATGTTTCTGATTCCGAAAGAAAAGGGCTTATTATGTTTCTGATTTCGAAAGAAAAGCACGGGGCTTATTATCTTTCTGATTTCGAAAAGAAAAGTACGTGGCTTATTATCTTT